>JAMKCH010050910.1:0-27963 GCA_023653785.1 Ophioderma brevispina
GCCAGTGATTCGTATGGCCAGATAACCCATAGCACATGCCAGATGTAGAGGCCTGTCACCAACCTCACCACTAGGTTGACATCAGCATTATTGTTTATTAGACATTTCACAACCTGGTAAAAATAGATTGGACATTGTGACGCTGCAACAATGGTGCCATGGTTTGAACTTTCGATTCTATTTTTCCAACCACTGAGGCAATTTCTTGGCCTCAAGTACAACAGCACTGTTTAATGGTAATGTGAGACCACCTTTAATCATCCCTTTTGAAGTTGTCTTCCCATTAGTTTATTTTATGTCTTGGTTCTAAGGGTGCAGCCAAGGGCCCCCAAGGGTAATGGAAAATCTAGGGTTTAAAACCTGCCTCTCGCGTCTATAGTCGGATATTTCCACCATTTAGCCCAAAAATCAATCGAGAAGCACAATTGATCTCAATCTTGGCCAAAGTGTTGGAACACTTTATATATCTTTGTATAAACTGAACACCCGTCCCCCTAATCAATGTTGAAACTGTCATTATTCATGTGCTCTTAAAAGAACCACCACCACTGATGGTGGGGGAAGGGGGGGTCAAGTGTTAGGGTTGGTTTTAAGCTTCGCAAAAAAAGCTAGTACTTTTCAGTGCGATTTCTATGGTCCAGTTAGGCATTCATTGCATTAGAAAAACAAGGCGAACTCGTTAATTACGTGATGCGTAAAATATGATCCCCGCCGAATGTCGCGATCATAACATGCGATAATGCAAACGACAACAATACCCCCCTCCCAAACCCTGCCAACACTCACCCCGCCCCAAACACCCCTCCTCAACATCCACAACATAATACCCCACCCTCATCCCCAACACCCCACCCCACCCCAACACTCTGCAAACACCCCACCCCGAAACACCCCACACCTCCTTAACACCCCAAACCCCCGTCCCAATACCGTAAACACCCCACAATTACCTCCCAAAACCACACCGCAACACCTTATCCCTCACCAACAACCCCGCAAACACTACCCACCCTCCCCAGACCCCCGCTACCTCCCACCCAAAAATCTGCAGCACCCCACCCCCTTTGTCCCTCCCAAACAACCTTGCAACACAACACCCCCTCCCCAAACCTGCCAACACCCACACCCACCCCCTCCCCAAACACCCCACAATACCCAACCCCCTCCCCAACACTCTGCAACACCCCACCCCCTCCCCAACACCCCACCCCCTCCCTATAGCATATTAGTCTCATGTAGCGAAGAAAGTTTGCCTATCCAATGTACCGGTTCAGAGATACCGCAAATTAGCATATTTGTTCCATTAGCTATTTGCATACCTAAACGCATATCACATGTTTCTAAATTGAAAAAAGCTGTGCCCATGAATAGGCTTTCATGCAGCACAGGAATTTGGAGTACCGAGTGTACCGTTTCAAAAAATATAGCCTTCGCTGATTTGTGCATATAATTAGCTCATGTGCATATCCCTTTGCCCGAATATGCCCCAAAATCTAATCGCGAGAATTTTTCAGCCGATCCTTCCACCAAGTTACATTGTTATACGCCTTACGGAAATCCAGAAAAACTTGTACCAGGCCTTGCAGGGAAAATTCTCTAAAATATGCAAATTAGATACTTAATTAGCATATTTTACGGCCAAAATTTAATCAGGTCGAGAACTCATCAACCCGCTTCTTTCCCCAAATTAACATTTGTCGCACTTACGGAACTCCAGATAAATTGTATTCAACATGGGTGTTATTACATTTTTATCAAGGACGGACGAACGGACGGCGGACGGCCTGCTCTATTTCATAGTCCCCGTTCCGAAAACGTTGGCGGGGACAATTACCACAGGTGTTCACCTAATTTTGACCGCGATTGTAGCGGTTAATCTGATTGACATGATCGACTATCGCCAAAGATCGTAGGGTGCCAGCCCGGAAAGTGTTGCTGTATTGTATCCTTGACTAAGATATCTAATCCTCATTCTTTCTCTCCACCCATGGTATTAAAAAATGGGTTACCAGCCTATAAATGCTGGGAAGGTAAAAAGACTCATTGTGTGAGAGGCGTAAGTAGCAACCCCACAGCAACATTACAAAGGAGTCTGGCCCTAACACCAAGAAGAGAGGATGGGGGCACCCAAGGCACAAGCTTTAAAAAAGAACATCCAAAACTCTGAATGTGAAAGTTTAGTAATCAAAGAGCTACTCCTGCTAATTTCAAATAGTTGTGTGAGTGTAAAGATACTCACAAAAGTTGTGAGATTGTTCTAGTTATACATGTATACTTAAGAATGATCCAACTAGTGCCATTTTGTGGGCTCAAAAAAAAGCCATCAGACACCCCCTACTGCCACATTAAAAAAATTTCGGTTCTCCCATGCCTAGTAGCGGTTCCCACGCTAGCATCGGTCCGCCCATCACTATCGCACTGGCATTCATGATCCTTTGCTCATTTTTGTACTTCCCCAAGGGTCCACTTGCGGGGAAGGGACTGGATGAGAGTTACTAGTTGGATCATTTTTTAATCATTATACATATGAATGATTCCAACTAGGGCATGATGCCACACTGGTCACTATTTGGTGGAGGAAGTGGAGCAGGTAGTCTCAGTTGCTACGGGGTTTCACGCCTGTGAATCTATGAAGCTTGAAATTAATTTTGCCCCAATGTATACTCCATATACAATATCTATAGTAATAGCACCACTATGTCGAAGCATATACAAATGTATAAATATATTAACGGCATCTCATCACCTTATGAGCATAATGGTATGTGCCTTAGCATCCCTCCTATACTCGGGCTGCGTGTGACAGGATGGTTTGGTCACCAATTTTAAACTAGTAAAGGACGTCTCATCACAAACATTCTGGAACGGTTTTGGAGCGTCCTCCATCCTCAGCTGATTCTCATAATGCCAGTAACCGTTAAGTTAACTTCTAAGTGAAAAACCTGAGTTGTTGCCTAACTTCAAATATCATAAGCATGCGGGTTAATTGCGCTGTTATGACCAGTGACGAGGGCTTTCACTTTAAAGTGTCAGAGATGATCGAGGAAGGGAAGAAGTGACCCAGCTGATAATGTTTGCTTGTGCAGGTTTAAGGTAAGTGATGAAAAAAGTTGGCAGAAATTGAGGAATCCTAGATTTCTCAGAGGTCGAGAGGAGGTAAAAATCTCGAAGCGCTCCAACTGGACACCGAAGTTTATTCTCAGGATCACCAGTAAACGCTAGGAAGATCTGGAAGAACTGTATAGGCCGAGGTATAAATCGAGTGATGTGTTTTGGCTAGATAAATCCAGAACTTACTTTACCATGTTCCGAAGAGCCGATCCGTGAAAACGTTTGCCAGCGACCCGAGGGTTACGTGCATCAAAGGGCGGGGACTGTTCTGTACAACCCTAAAAAGTTGAAAAAACTGCGACAAAACAGTCCTGCGGTTGTTATGTATTCTCAACCATAGACAATAAGATATCTATTTGTGTCTGTTCTCAATACTAATAGCGCCCTCATTCATAATTTTTTGCCAAAGAGTGATGTACCGAGTTGATTCGAGCCAGATGGAGATGTACACGCTAGATCAGAGTCGATTTTTGTCACGTGCCAAAAGACGAGCGGTATGGGATCAAACTTAGAATTTCTTTCAACAGACGTAAGAATACGGCCGTCGAAGTAACTATAGTAGGATAATGGAGGTTGACTTACTTCTAGCATTCTGCTGCCAAGGAGGCAGCTTCTACAGAAAAATCTTGCCTCGAAGGCGAGCTTGAGAAAAGGCTACACAGTCATAATATAGAGGTTTTATCCTAGAAGCGTCGCTCTATCGATTTTCTATTTACCAGAGTGTTGCATTAGGAATCCGTCTCGGATGATCCTCTAATTAAACTGACCAGCCTTCAAATCCAAACCCTTAAGTGACCAAAAAGGGGCTATAAGCAGCATCCTTGGAATGACCCTGATGATTTTATTTACTAAAGCTTTTACCAGAAATTTAGCAAATCAGATTGACCCCCCAACTTATACTAAAAGCAGTCTCTCACCAGCTTCTCGTCCGGCAGCCACATTTTTCATACTTTCAGTATGTTGGGAGTGTGAAATAGTCATGCTTGCAACAGATCGACTAGGGCCTGGTAATCTAGAAAGATCATATGGTAAAATATGGGACTGTTGAAAATGCCACTCCACAGTATATTCTGAGTAAGCTATATTGGGATGACTTTCCCCCTGGAAAACTCTCTACGAAATAGTTGATACCTCAGGGAGATGTGTTACCTTCAGTGGTAATAAAATGAGTCTGGACCAAGTGATGGTGGCGGGGCTAATCCTAGTACACCTAGGATGGATACTCTTGTTCCTCCTGGTGGTTAACGTAGGCAACTAAAGTGGAATAATCTGATCTGATTTTCACGATTTCCCCAGATAACGTCTACTGGAAGCGCCGTAAGGCAGGTGACCTTGAGTGTCCGAGTACTTATTTTGGTTGTGTAACTTTGGCAACCTTTGAGTATTGTATGTAAAAGATACATTCTCGAAAGAAAATTGGATAATGAACCCGATGATGGCATCAGATAATGTCAACCTTTCCGATTTGAGAAAAATAATAAAAAAACATGATTTTGCCCCAAAAATTTTCAGACAGCATAAAACAAAAACATTAGATTTTCATGATTTCTTATGTCTAAAAATTTTTTTTTTAGAAACAGGACAAAATTTGTCTAGGGACGGTTTTTATTTTTAAACATAGAGCTCTCTTACTTTTCGAAATATAAGGAAAAATGTCACAAAAGTGTGATTTTAATTTTCTTTTCCCAAAATTTGAGTATATTTTGGGGAATAAAAAATTAAAAAAAAAAAAAAAAAAAATGAGAAAATGAGAAAAAAACCGTCACTCGAGAAGACGATGCTATTCGTAGGAACAGTTAAACCTACCTTTTACTTCGGTATTTTGGAGTTAGTTATCTTGTTCTGACAATTTGCCAAATTTGCGAAAATTGACACAATGATGAAATCCGTGTTTTGTAAAAAGTGACTTTCACGCCATTCAAGCTGTCTCTTTCTCAAAATACTTATCTTTTAACTTCAAAATGGAGTATGTTTGTGCAGTGATGAAAATACATCTTTATGCACTATTAAATAAAACATATTTTGTCTGTAACTCCGGAAATTAGAAGAAAATTGGAAATTTCATCTGTCTAATTAGCGCTTTGTTTACATTTTGAAATATTCTTTATTTTTCGTGTTCCAGATGAGTTGCGCAAATGTACTGCAAACACGGAACGCTCATGACGCCAGCAAAAATTCACCGCGCGACGCGATGTTGCGCCTGACGGCGTGAAAAGTGCTTAAATTACCGCCGTTTAGACCAAGGGCTTTTTGGGACTTTAAAGTGGTTCAAGTAGCTGTTTTAAATCGGCAAAACAAAAAATACAGTCATATGGTCGCAGTGGATTACCTTTGTTGTAAACTATGAACACGGGTTGATTTTTTTAAAATGGTGGCAAAAAATCAGAAATTTTGTAAAAAACAAAGAACAGGGGTGACACTGCCCTTTAAAGTGTAACATAGCGTTAGCCACTCTAGTACATATAAAGGGAGCTTTCTTATAATTATTCGGACACACTCCTTATTTGTGGACCTCAGCAGGCTTTCTAACTGTCTGCAGGGAATCTGTCGTAAATAGAATTGTGTTTGTGGAAGTTCTAGAAATTTACTTCCACCATAAGGGACCTTAGAGTTGCACTAAACCATCGAAAATACTTCACAAACTTAGTATTCAAAGGAATTGGTGATATAGGTCCTGACAATAGTTAGTAGAAGAAGGAAACTCCGATGGTGTACGCTGGAAAAAGTTCGCCGACCAATCTGCAGAAGGGTAGAACGTCTACCAAGCTTGCAATCAATCCTGAGCAGCAGAACCGTAGATGAGCTGGAGGTGAACTTCTCTTCATAATTAGCAGGATGCAATCTAAAAATTCTTGCAATTCTTCTTCAGTTGAAAGTTTGATTTCATCAGATTTAAGATTGCTCCAAGAAAACTCCAGCTTCAGAATCGAAGAGGTTAGGAATCTTTAAGTTAGTCATGGAACCAGTTCCTCACATCTTTATTAACCAATGTTAACTAACTATCAGACTAGACTTGTTTGGTGGTACAAACAAGCAGTCGTCGAAATAGACGATATCTGGAATACCCCCTCCTTATCAGTGTTATGACGCGGTTTCTAATAATATTCTACAAGGTAAGGGAAGCAGTAGAAAAAACCGGAATGTCAGAAACCGAAAATGGTAAGACTGGTTGTTGATTTGGAAGCGAAGCCCCAAGTTTATGATGAAAAAAAAGGAACAAGGATGTAGAATCCTTTAGTCTAACGTTGTGCCGAACCAGCCCTAATACAATTCCTAGATAATAGCGAATGAGTTTTTATTTTGAAAAGTCTCGGACGAAAAATAACGTCTACAGGGAGTTGTAATTTGAAGATGGTTAGAGATCTCGTTTCCTTCGGATCCAGGGAAGAGTAGAACCTTCCATTAGATTATAATTGGAAAAGATTTTCCTTTTCCTAAATAATCCTTCACTTCATTCTAGAATCATAGCCCTTGAAGTCTCTTTTGGCAAGAGTAGAACAAATCTGACTTTCATCGTCAGACGAGTGTAAACTCTGAATGGTAACCTTCTAAGAAAGTTCGCGAACACGATGATCTGAGGATATAGACCGCTACGCCGGGAAAGAAAAAGAAAGGCTTTAGACGCCCACTGGGGCTTCATAGGTAGTTAGGAAGCAGTTTGAACCTTCCTCACTTACTCGCGGCCACATCAGACACTCTAGGACTGGAGTAGAAGGAATTAACTTCTATACTGTCTGGAGCAATCGATTATAGTTGAATATGTGCCTTATCGTCGTTAAAATCGAATTCCGAAGACCTCTTGTTTCCGTATTGGCAGGAATATAGTAAAGTGGAAGCCCTTCTTGGTAGCCATAATCAAAAAAGGTTTAAGTGTGAAGAAACCTTCGACTCCACGTGGTTAATTTCTTGATCACAGCTTGATTACAGCTTGACACGATCCTCTTATTGAGAGCGGGTAAGTATATCACTGACCTTAAAGAAGTCCTTCTCTTCAGGAGAATTCATGAGGAACATCTTGCTGTAAGGTACAAAGCATCAACAGCATTTTGTCTTCCCAAGAGCAAACTTTGAAAAGGCTCTGAAGGAACTTGATGAAGCTCTGTCATAGAAAATTGAAATCTCACAATATCTTCGTACAGCAGCTCCACCAAGTAGGGCTCCAACAAACTGCTCATTTTAAGATGACTATAGACAGTAAGGCTACACTCGATTTGTACTCAAACCATCAAGGGCAATCTGTACCAAATGTCGAAGATTACCATCTTACATTCATTCAATGAATCTACTCAATCTACTCCATATTCTACGTAGAAGAAACCATCTTCAACTCCAGATGATGGGCATGGTCTCTGCTGGAATTTTCCCATGGGGCTATTTCATATGATACTAGAAGAACCATCTTCACCCCCAGCTGATGGCATGGACTCAGCTAACGTAAATCTTCTCATCAGACTTCATCTAACCCCAGCAAAGAGTGGGAAACAAAGGAAACTTGAAGAACTCGAAAATCTTCCTCACAGTAGAAGAATCAGGAATCCATCTGAGAAGGGGAGTATTTTGATAACTTTTACACAACTAGACTTCCGAACTCATCCCAATATTGTCTAGTCAGCACAGGATAAGCGGCTTCACCAAAACTGTTTCATGTATGTTTAGCAAGATGAAGCAGAAAAGTAGACTAGTCGTATCTTGAGTATAGTCGAATCACATTTCAAACCTCGATGAACCACAACAGCCGACAAGCCAGGCGCAACAATATTAGGAAATAGGTACTTTTTCAAGGGAGCCGACATCGAAATAAGGCGCACCACAAATCGGGGAACTCTTTCACGTTTGGTAGCCTCTATCAAATCAGAATCTTACCCAACTTTCACCAGTGCGCTCTAAAACTGGTAGTAATTCGACTAGAAAGTGCAATGCGTGGAGTAGCATTAGCCAATAGTGGTTGAGTAGTCTCAGTAATCTAAGCTTGAACGGCAATAGGAAGAGGAGTGTCCTGAGGTAGGCTCATATTGTGAGAATCTAAGGAGAATGAGTCATGAGAAGATTAAACCACTTCCGGATAGGTTTCTTCTAAAGATATCGTCATCCATAACTCTTAAGTTTCCGCTCACAATCCGGAGGCCAGACATAACTTTACGCAAGCTATAGATTTCTTAACACTACATTGAAAACGAAATTCATAATCTTAAGTCTTATTCGGAAAAAATCATAGACTTTCAACTTGAACCTCTTATAAAAGAGTCATTAAAAGAGGCTATGTCATCGTTGTCAGAGGAACATTCCCGTCGGAGTAGAAAGTGCCTTCTAATAACATAATCGGATCGAGATTTTAGTATAAAGGATATGAAAAAAGTCACACTTGTCTTGATCCAGAAATATCACTCTGATCATAGAACTTGGATCCCGAAGTGAAGAACTATCCGAAGGAGCCTCTAAAACTTTCATAATTGGCTAGGAGAATCTTGATGTCTTTACTTGCTACTGAATGAACCCTCTAGGTGGAGTGGAGAAAGAAATTCTTAACGTAGAGTATCTCTGGACGGGAGGACGCCAACTACTATCACAGGAATATCTTGCCGAAGACTTGCATACTAAACCACAACCTCTGGAAGTCGAGCGGCGTCTAGAAGACGAAACACGGAATCTTCCTTTTGTACAGAGCTAGTGAACGGGAGAGGAGGAAACATTTATGAAAAGCACGAGACGGATAGACGCTTGACCTGACTGGTAGGAAGACGGAGAAATGTAACGGTTAAGATGGTAAACAACGGCCCGCTGGTTGACTAGATGAAAGAAGAAGGGTTGGTTCTCGGAAAGAAAGGTAGAGCGTTACATCCGGAGAACAATGGTGACGGACCGACGGTAAGCTCGACGGAGAACCGGTTAGAAAGCACTTTCAACAGAATAACCCTTGGGTAACAGGCCGGCGATCGGTTAGGCAGACGGAGGGATGAATGTAAAAAATGATTACTACTGAAAAGAGGCGGAGTAAGATATTCTCGTCTTGAATAAACACCTCTGCATCGACAACTCTAAACTCTCGGAGCCGTGGAGGAAAAGGTCTGACTCGTGTTGAAAGCATATCTAACTCCACTATCGCCGGAGAAAGACTCATTTTCTTGTACTAACTAAACATCCTGGACCGTCATTAAATTAACAGTAACATCGGCGGTTCTGCAAGTATAGAACGAGTTTCAACCACGGGCCGTTGAAGATAATGGTCGTCAAGTAGTAGAACAGACTCTAGATTAATCATGACACTTATTAATTGATTTCTATAACATATCAAACAAATGCTACGAGCCACCCCGAAAAAAAAGCCTCCGGTCTTACGGGTACCAACGGTTACGTTGTCCAATTCTCTATCAACATAAATAGGTCTTAACAATGGCCGATGGGCTCTATTTGACTGCTACCACGGTTGCTTAACTTCAGACCTCTAATCATAGGCATCACCAGATGCCCGTTGATAGCGGCTTATTATCCATTGCTCTACGGAGATATGTGACAGCCCCACTGCTGCTACGTATGAGAATCATCATCGGACCAAGAGCCAAGTATCTCCAAGTTGAATACAGTGATTCGCAGCTGGATAACTCATGTGTAGATAGCCGTGAAGCCTCGGTTCTTACCCGGTACCACCGTTGTACAATAAGCCATGGTTGATTTACTTTTAAACTTGATAGGGAGGCAGAGTCGGACGGACTCAACCGGTGATAATCTTCCAATTCAATAGAAGGATAGGAGTGGATAGATTAGCAAGTCGAAAGTATTCACTTATCACTCTGATTCAAATCAATCATAGGCCCTTTATCTTAATAAGAAGATAGTGTGGCCGGGCGAACTTGCCCATATAACCCTGTTATGTGCCTTCTGCAACCACGGGTAGTAGTATCGGCTGGAGACTATAATCAAAGGTAAATCTTGAGTGGTCTGGGATTCGGTAGAAATATTTGGGGAGAGTCTTCGCTGGTCGCTGACCGGAGGGAAATGCCCTGGACGGAGATGAAACTGTGTAGCCTTGGCTTAAAATATCTTGTTTTCTCGCCATATACACATCCCAATTTCGTCCACATAATTCTGGATTCCAATTCTGACCATATAGTGTATATATATCCAGGTCCTTCTCTGAACAATTAAAAAGCACTTCACACACCGTTAATGCGGGTTCTTGTCTTGTCTGCGAAGGAACTCTTAATCAAACATCTGGGAGTGGTTGGCACGCGTAAAAAACATCTTTCTGCAACATCCAAAATCAGACGGGGGGGGGGGAAATATTGCAGCGGATGTTAGATACAGTAATTAAAACCGTGCCGAGAAACATGGTATCCAAATGTAGAATAGGATAAGGCAAGAGACGAGACGGACGAGACACGACAGACGCAGGGCACCCCCCCTGAATCTTGGAGAATTAGAGAGTCACGGCACGAGTGGAAATACACTGAGGAAGAAAAACCGATGACATGTTGCACCCTGAGGGCTATAAAAGGGCGAAGAAGAGAAAATACAATTAATGCAAGGGAAGCAGACACGACACAGGGACACACAGATCCCCAACCTGCCGCCTGGCGGTCAAAATGTGGACTTACAAAGGGGGAGCTTAAGCTAAACCTGGCCAAGGCATAAGCCCACTTATACCGTAGTACGCGCGACGCGAAAAAAAGGCCTGAGGCTAGCGGGGCAAACATGTGTGAAGGGATAATAAATAATACTTATATCAACATCATCCGAATCTGCTCTTCCGAATTCTGAACTTCCGAAGTCTGAATCCGAATTCGGATCCTCCCCGAATTCAATCGTGAAAAAATCCTTCATAAATTATAAGCGTCATACCCAAAGCTAGAGGAACAGTAGTTGTACAAAAACATCCTCCAGATGCGATATAAAATATATGTCTCCAATAAGTAGGCGATAATGGGGAAAAAAAAATTCTGTATAAATATCCCAATAAAAATTCAACATGGTGCCACGAACTGAGACCACTGATCATAGACTTGATCTCATCCACGACTTTAGACAATCCGAAGGAGCCTCTAAATTTTCATAAATTGGCTAGGATAATCTTGAATGTCTTTTCTGCTACTACTCGAATGAACCCTAGGGGGAGTGTGAGAAAGAATTCTAACGATAGAGCTATCTCTTTACGGAGAACGCCAACTACTATCACAAGAATATCTTTCACGAAGACTTGCACATACTAAAAACTACAACCCTCGTGAAGTCGAGCGCTTCTAAGAATCCTAGAACACGGAATCTTCAACTTTCTGGTACGAGATGAATGAACGGGAGAGGAGGAACATTTCCGACGGCTAGACGCTTGAATAGACTGGTAGGAAGACGGAGATTGAACGGTTAAGATGGCAAACAACGGCCCGAAGGTTGACTAGATGAAGAAGGGTTGGTTCTACGGAAGAAAAGTATAGCTTTTACATCCGGAGGAACCATGGTGACGGCCCGACGGTAAGCTCGATGGAAGAACGGTAGAAGTACTTTCAACAGAATAACCACGTAACAGCCCAGCGATCGGTTAGCAACGGGACAGGCTGACTGTAACCAACTGTACTCCTGAAAAGAGGCTGAGTAAGAATATTCTCATTCTTGAATAAACACCTCTGCATCGACAACTCTAACTTTCCAAAACTTTTCCTCAGAAGGAGGGATCCGTGGAGGAAAAGCTCTGCCATCGTGTTGAAAAATATCATACCTCCACTATCCGCCGTAGAAAGACTCATTTCTTGATAACTAACTTTGACCCTCATTTAAATTAACATTAACGATTCGGCGGTCCTTGCAGTAATAGAACCGAGTTAAACAAAGGGACGTGAAGCACGGTCGTCAAGTATAGTAGAACAGACGCTAGAATAATCATGACACTTAGTAATTCATTCTATAACATCATCACACAATGCTATCGAGCCACCTCGAAAAAGCCTCCGTTCTTACGACTGGGTGGTTACCCCCGGTACCGTTGTCCAATTCTCTATCAACATAAATAGGTCTTAACAAGGCCGAGGCTCTATTGAGTGCTACCACGGTTGCTTAACTCAGACCTATATTCATATGCATCACCACGGTTGCCCCGTTGATAGGCGGCTATTATCTATAACTCTACGGAGATATGTGACAGGCCGACTGCGCACGTATTGAGAATCATCATCTGCACCAAGGCCAAGTATCTCAAAGTTGAATACAATGATTCGCAGCTGGATAACTCAGTGTAGATAGCCATGAGCGTCGGTCTTACCGGGACCACCGGTACAATAAGCCATGGTTTGATTCTTTTCACTTGTAGAGTGGCTGCACCGTCGGACTACTCAGCCGTTGATAATCTTCCAATTCCACTATGAATGAAAGTGGATAGATTAGCCATTCGAAGTATTCCACTTAATCCACTCTGATTCACATCAATCATAGACCCTTTATCTTCATAAGAAGATAAGTGTGGCTGGGCGAACTTGCCCTATAAACTTTATGTAGCCTCTCTCTGCAACCAAGGTAGTAGTATCGCCTGGAAACTATAATCAAAGGTAGATCTTGATTGGTCTTGGGATTGGTTAGAAATATTTGGGAGAGTCCTTCGCTGGTCGCTGACCCGGAGGTAAATGCCCCCCTGGACGGAGATGAAACTGTGTAGCCTTGGCCTTAAATCATCTTGTCTTTCTCTCCATATCCACATCCAATTCGTCCAAATACTTCAGGATTTCCAATTCTGACCATACTATTGTATAGATACCAGGGTCTTCTCTTGAACCATAACAGCACTTCACACACCGTTCATGAGGGTTCTTGTCTTGTCTTCGAAGGAACTCTTACACTCAAACTATCTTGCGGAGTGCACGGTAAAAGACATCTTTCTGCAACACAAAAGTAAGACAACATGCAGCGGATGTTATAAATAGTAATTAAACGCCGTGCCGAGACCGGATATCCAAATGTAAGAATAGGATAAGGCCCAAGAGACAGACGGACAGACAGAAACGCAGGGCCCCCCCCCAAATCTGTTGAAAAATTAGAGATTCATCGCACGAGCTGGAAATACACTCAGAAAAACAGATGACATGTTTGCACCGTGAGGCATATAACAAAGGGAGAAGAGAAATTATTAATCAGTTAGCAGACACGACACAGGTACACACATCCCCAACATGCCTGGCGGTCAACTTGTGGACTTACAAAGGGGGAGCTAAACCTGCCATAGGAATAAGCCCACTTATACCCGTAGTACACGACGATGAACGAAAACGGCCTGAGGCTCGCGGGGCAACCATGTGAGGGATAATACATACTACTTATATCAACAGTCTTCCGAAGTCTGATCTTCCGAATTCTGAACTTCCGAATTCCTGAACTTCCGACTTCTTATCCCCGAATTCCATCTTGACAATCTTCATAAACTTCATCAGCACGTCATCCACCAAAGCCCGATGAACAGTATTGTACAAAACATACTCCAGATGCGATATATAAAAATATATGTCTCCAATAAATAGGCGATAATGGAAAAATATGTATAATATCCATAAAAATTCAAACATGGATGCCGCCGATGAGACACAAAAAAGAGCAACGGATCAGGATGCCAGTGGCGATGTGATGGGTGTACCGATCTAGTCGTGTACGCTACTAGTCATGGGCGCACGAAATTTTTAATGTGGCATATAGGGTGTCTGATGGCTTTTTTGAGCACAAAAAATCACTAGTTGGATCATTTCGGGATGTATAAATGGATCAAATAGACAAGGTCCGTAAGTGCAAAGCTGCCATTTGTCAGAAATTCCCATCAAACATACTATTATACCACTTCTTTGGTCCAGTGACTCTTGAAGGTCTAGCAGGTGACACAGTCGCCTGAAGAACAATTTCAAGAGCTCTGACTCAAGACCAGATCAATTGGTACCCTAATACATGGCGACATGCAGATGTATTACATGGCAGTCTAATTGCACTTATGAGTTACAACCTTGGTTGCCACTTACATTACACAATATTTTACATTTTCAAATGGATCACAGATAGTGCATTTAAGGAAATATGTCATGTTCTGAATATTGGAAAATTTGGTATGGATGGAAAGCCTTAAGTAACGTAACATTACCTATAAATCAAAATACTTTGAAATTGTCCACATTTGTTGAGTATTTTGCCCTTTTAATTTTCCGCCCATAGCTTACTTCGAAAACGTTTCCGACAAATCCACATCGTCAGGCAAAATGTTGACGTCAAAAGTGGAGGACCATCCATAATTTACGTCGTTGTGACCATCATAATCGCAGTTTTCCACTTCCTATACTGCGATCGATGTGTTTTATATCATAATAATTAAAACACAACGAATGAAACAAATATCCATTTGTCAACTGTATTTCAAATTTTATTTATAAAAAAAGAAAAATTAAAAAAAAATATTACAGTGTCAGCAATTAACATTCGAGTCAACACGATGTTTTGGTCATCACTTTGACGTCACGATGATAGCAAATTTGGGCGTTTTTGATCAATGAAGCCCGTGGCGAAAAATCCGTCCGTTTTTCTTCGTATTTCAAAAAAGCAAAATTAAAATGCCCTCTATTTTGTGTAATTTTACTCAAATGTATTATTTTTCGGAATCGTGATTCTGTACATATATTTTATGAATGTAAGTCAACATCTTGACAAAAATCTTGACATCTTTCTTAAAAGGGGTCCATGGAATGATTGAAAATAAAAATTTCTTTCATTCATTTTTTACTTTCGTACACTCAAACATTATTCTGATCACATCTCAACACGGATTTTTTTATAAAGTGAATATTGCAAAAGTGGTAAATTTCAAGATAATACAACCAAAACTGACCAGAGCGAAATGGTCTTACTCACATTTTCGCGAACGCGTCCGCAAATGCTGAGGTGGCTTTGACCCAGGACGTGACATTGGTTCAATATGTATGAACTTGTACACCAAAGCCTGGATTTTATACCTCAATAAGTCACATAATATGCATGTGGGAAATCGCTAGTGTTCCACATGACGCTAATGACGCATAGGCTAGTAAAAACGTCAACACTTGGGTCTCGGGGCCAGCGATAATCACTTTCGTTTTGGAATTGTCTGTTCAGAAACCCATGATTTTATGCCCAATTTTATAAAAGCTACAGTCCTCCACAGTTATTGTTTTCATTTCATGCAGATTTGCCTTAATACTAATTACATGAGTAAATAAAACCATTTTTTGATTTTTTTTAACATGAACATGTAATGTGGTATCCTAAAAAAATATGATCAGATGACTTTTAGAAATGCACAAAGTATGGACAACGGGCTTCAAAATGTTAGAATAGTTTTTCAAACACAACTGTTAAAGGAAACTGATGGCTGTACAATCTCGATCATATTGTTGGGACACGCCGCCTTGGTTGGTTGGTGGTGACTGGAAATTCCCGCTATCTTCAGGCGCACCACAAAAAAGTGTGCATGAAATGAACATAAAACAATTTACATTGTTAGGTTCCGCCATACACCCCACAAAGGTTAAAAACGAGAACATTTCCCAGACACAGGAAAATGAATAATCCCATGGAATCAATGTGGTCAATGGAAGCAGCACGTCTTTTCAATTGTCCTTACATGTGGATCCACAACATCATTGGGGGGCAGGAGAGGGGTTTGAAGTAGAGAAAAAGACAAAACAAAAACAATACTAGAATGTTTCCTAAAAATATATACATTTTCCACATGGCATGTTGAACTACCCAAGTTATAGATAGCATAAAACCACATATTAAGTTGATATGAAAGAAAATTTGGCTCAAGGCCATTGAACATGACTTCAACCGTGTTAACCAATAGTTAAAGGACACCCCCCTGGGGACTAATAATTCCAATCAGCCACGCTCAGTTAGTTAGTATAACAGCGTAGTTTGGACAGCCATAACCAGTGGTTTCAAAGCCATTGGCCCACAGTAATGTTCTAAAAGCTAGCTTTGTATTAAGTTTTTTCTATATGATTTTAAAACGACGCGGACCGGTACAATCTTTACTTGGCATTGACTGTATATTTAAGAAATAAAGGGGATGCAGTACCTTTATGGGCGAATAATGTGTCCCGAGGTCGGAAAAAAATAACTAATGACGAGGCGCAGCCGAGAGTCCATTATTTTATTTTTTTCGGCCCCGAGGATTCATTATGAGCTCATAAATAATACTGCAAACCCTTTATTCTATTTGTTACCGGGAAAAAACAGCGGTGAATAATGGGGGGGGGGAGAAAATGCTAATGGCGACCGTTATTGCAGAAGAAGGGGCAGTAAACTGCCCAATCAGAATGCTGCATTTTCAAGAATGGGCAGCAGAGGTAAGATTTCATATTGTTTCCTGCTTCTAATTCTTACGTTATTCACTCAATCCAATCAACACCCAACTGTCATGACCCGAAAGCTCCAAAAACCTATAGTGCCAGGACCCATAAATGAATTTATTTACTTCTTTCAATTTAGAGGAACAGTCAGGAAAGGTTTAATGCCGAACAGGATTTAAACCATCTTTAAGGGGTTATCCCCGAGGTTGTTTGAATACATCTCATAAGGCATTGCAATGTGCGATACTGTACTGTACTAAACACTGTCAGTACTTAGGGATTAAAAAAGTGTCAGGAGTGTTGAACCACAAGCTATTCATGATCATGCAAAAATCCCCTAAGTACACGACAGTGGGGCCTAAAATGCGGAATGAAAGGCAGGGTTTTTATGTATTACAAATAAGATTTTTGGGAGATCACATGACCTTGTGAGATGACAGTTCCCAAATCTGGTGCATCGGTGGGATTGACTCATACACCCTCTGGGGGTATCCCTAAAAACCTGAGCAGGATAGCTTGGGATGAGGTTCAGATGTTTTCCACCCTAACTTATTCAACTGAACTGTGACAATAACAAAAGATTGTCTCTCTGCACATGGGCCCAACAGTTTAACTTATCCTCCAAAAATAGAGGTGGTTATTTCCATGGTAGTTTGCTAAAATTAAAAGAAACCCTGGTGAGAAAAAAATTGTAAATCAATCAACTGACACAAATTAATTCAGGAAATTGAGTACAAGATGAATTCAAGCACGCAAGTGGTCCTAACAGGTTTTGAACCGGGGACCTCCAGTACAATGGTAAAATAATTGGGGCCACCACTGCCCTCATCTTGATTGAAATACTACAAAAGCCACCTATCATAATATTTTCTACCTGATAACTGGCCAGATGAAGCGGTGTAAACCCATTCCTGCTAATACTCGTCACTCTGGTGCCAAGAGTAATCAGAATCCTAGCAATGGATTGACAACCTGTAATAATGAACAGATGATGACAGGTTAATTCTAATTGATTGATATAAAGGAACAGTCTGAAGATGTTTCATTCTATAAGCTAAAAGTAAATAATCTTGGCAATTAACCTTGATAATTTAATAATCATTTAAGGGGGTATGGCCCAATTTAAGTATATAAATTTTTCATCTTGACAGAAGAGCCTTCACTCCAAAGCCCCATCTGCAAAGTTTCACACCAATATTTCAATCCATTTTGATGTGAGAGCTAAAAACATGATTTTATAAGGCCCATACAGTACTGTGTAAAATTAATAATGGTTGACCGAAATGGGACACATTTTCACTCATAACTTCAAGACCAAACATCTGTAAGCCCTAAATTTCACAGGGTAAATGAGAAAAATAGTAGCTTTCTTCAGATACCAAAATTTTGACCACTTCTGAAAAAATCTGGGGGTTCTAGGGATGAGGCTATTAGCGATTGGAACCATGGACCTTTAAGGGGAAAAGAAAAGGATGTAATGAAGTTCAACATTAGATGGATGATAAAGCCTGGTGGAATTTCAGTTGCTCCTCTGAATAATATTGCACAGAATAATATTGCACAGAACTACTTTAGTGTCAAGTGTCAAGACTTCAATGAGGGATTACAGATCTTCATCAGACATAAAATCCAGCAATGGAGTCTTCCTACAAGACTAGGGTCATGCAATATTACATGGTCAAAAGGCATGCTACTTAAAGAATCAAAAGTTATGATAGATGAATATTTAGAAGCAGGGGCGGTGCCAGGGTAAAATCATAAAAGGGGCGAAAATCATAGGAGGGGTGAAACATTACACGATTACCTCATATAGGTAGAAAAAAACCTAATTTTTACATTTCCCTGAATTTTGAAATTTTTTTTTTTTTTTTTTTTTCATTTATACATTACTATGGAACTAAAAGGGTTTTGATTATCAAAGGCTTATTTACTTCAGACTCTCTGCCAATACAGGTGTAGAATAAGGAAGTGTTATTTTTTTTAACATACTAACCTGGTGTAATACAGCATAGATGTAGTAATGTCAGCCCACTATCTGTTGTCTGATTCACGTTGCACTCTGTGACTAATGTCAGGGCTTGGTCTACATTGCCAATGCTATAATATAATCATTAAAATACAGGAAAAGGCTGTTATTTACATTAAAAGCTCACCCAGTAAAAAATGGGTTGAAAATTAACTTGAATTACCTGCACGCTTGTTGAATTTCACTTAATTGATTTCCATCCTTGATGTGAAGATCTCCATTGATACGGCCCTTAAGAACACTGTAACTCTCTCCAATTTTCTTTTTCCACTCATCTGAAGGGAAAAAAGCTTAAGATTATTATTCTGCATCATTAGTGATTAGTTAATGAGATTTCATCTGATTAGGAGACATTTCTCAGTCTATAAATACTGCTCAACATATGAAGATGATTTTCAGTGTTTTCCCATAAACTCAAAAGAAAAGAGTTAAAAATTACAAATCTTTCTTTTCAGATTCCCTTCATAAAACTACTGTGGAAAATCACTAAGTATTCATTTGAGGTATATCAAAAAATGTACCTTCCATCATCATCACTCAACTCTAAAAATACTGTAAGGTCCTTGCAAATCAATTATTTTGTGTATATTTCAATATTAACCCCAATTGATACCCAGATGACCTTTGACCCCAATTGTGTGACTACATCTCATTTGGTTCCACCCAAATATCATTCCATTCAAGTTTAATAAAAATCCATCTGAGATTGTATGTGAATAGACTCAAACATTTCAAAATACAGACTATGAATGCACATTTTAATAACACATACATACAAACATTGTATGTCAACAATGACCTAATTTGACCCCTAAATGACCTCTGGCCCTCAACTCTTATGGAGTTCATCCAAGGATCATTCAATTTAAGATTAAAAACCTATACTAGTCTGTATTAAAAAGAGTATTTCAATTTCTATGAAGATACCATAAACTATTAACCTCAAAACTCCCAATTACCACAATGTGCAACACTGTGGTATAACTTGTGGTAATTGGGGTTTCTGTAGTTCACTTCCTAGTATATGTCCAGACTACGAAATTGCCCTGTGGTATTTTGTGGTATTTTGTGGTATTTTGTGGTTTGGCGGTGTGGTATGCTATGTCAAAGAAACAGCTTCCTTAGTATTTTTGTGCTAAAATTGATTTTCTTGCTGTTTTGGATTCAATAGGGACCAGATTGTCAGAAAAATTTTCTGATGGTCGATCCAAATTTTTAGACCACTGCACTTCTCCTCAAGGGGGGGAATGTTAGTACAGGGGAAATTTGAAATCGAGTCAAACTGTGGTTTAATGTACCTAATATGTTTGTCTCCTTATAATGGACCCCCCCCATGGGAACCCCCCCCCCCTTTGCACTTGCAGAAGAGAAGCAGGGGACTGAAAATTTGACCCATGTCATTTTCTACGTCTACTAGCCTCATTTGAAGCCCAACAACAACACTCAATTTTACATGAAAATCCATGGAGTACATGCCATCCCACACTAAGATCTCATAAGCACACGGCCGTATGTCATGAACTGGGTACCCTAAAATGGGGATCTGTTATTAACCCCAACTTTTTTTTTTCAGTTAATTCCATTAATTCTTAAACTATTTGAACTTCTGTTTCAAAGCATTTGATGTCTATTATTGCTAGAAGCCTGCTCTTAATATAACACCCATTTTCCAGCCCTATTAGATTAGTATTATTAGAGTTTTTGCGGTCGAAAACCTTCAGCTTGGTAGAGGGGGATAACGGCGGGGGGGGGGGGAGCCGGCGGGAGGGGGGGGACCATAGACATTACACACAAAACCGTGAAAACGCGTCGCCTATAAATTAAATAAGTAGAGAAGTAAAACACTTGTGGGGCTCAAAATGCACATACCCTGTCCTGAATGATAGATCTACAACGCATGATGCAACCACGGTTTTCTTTAATGTAATTATTAAGTAGTAAATTAGATGTTAATTAGGTACAAATTTGATCACTTTTGGGGGATATTTGGCTGTTCTGTGCTAAACTATTCTCAAAAACGCGGTAGACCAACTTTGGAGTAACTCGATTTTAATTATCTTTATAATTCTCTTCTTTTAATCACACAATTGGTATCCCTTATATAAAGGTAATTAGCCTAATGAAGCATTAATAATTTAATTTCATGACCACGTCACTTCAACCTAAATTGTGGCATTTGGGTGAGACCTTATGGGAGTCACATGAGTTTGGAGACATTTTTTATGACAAACAAGAAAGGTTTTATACATGCAGTATACCTAAAAGCCCATGATTTAAATTTGGTTATAGGAATAGAGATGATTCATGAAAACAATACACTTGTACTTAGGGTTCAAGACCTTGAAGACATCATGTGCTCAATAGCCGCCGATCCGTGTATTTTTGCATTTTCAGTATGAAGTTTGTAAATGTCAAACAGGTTTAGTAGCTATGGGAATACAAATTTCACTTAGTATAAGTAAGAAATGGCCCCTTGTACACTGTTGTGTTACATATAGGTTTGTCATCTTTGCTCAAAATGGTAAATACAGGGCGACTTCAAATATTGCCTATTGTTGACCCTTTATAATACACGGATCACCCTGTATAATATACATGGATCACTGTATACTTACTTTTTGATCATAACTTTGGACAGAAACCCATATCCTATGTATTTCTCTTGAAGAAATATAGGATTAGTACTTGAATAAAAGAAGTTAATCTTCAAAAATGACCTTTTTGGTCAAAATTTAAGTGAATTTGACCATTCTGTATGTTCAAAACAGAACAACATTAGTTATCCCCTTTATTATTTTTTGGAGGGCCTTTTGTCATGTCTTTCAAAATCCACTTCTGTTTTGACCTGCACATTTTTGGAAAAAAATTGACCAAGGTATATGAAAATGACAAAATATGTAATTTTTCTTATGTTACACCCTATAGGAATTTTACCCACCCTGATTATTGTCTCTCTTTTGGCCATATCTGACATCCTTGTAGTATAAGCTTTCCAAAAATGTATACTTATATACAGTTTACATGTAAGGAATAAAAGTTGTGTTGAGAGTAATACATATTGGTGCCTTTTTTGTCATTTTGCACTGTGTAACATTTTTTGTACCCAGTTCATGACATATGGCCACACACATATAAATACATGTACACACACACACGTATGCACACGCATGCACACACACAGTATAACAACAGATTACTAGCCATGTCTGGCAGTCTCCAAAAAAACACATGCCTACAGTCCTACCTGCACAAGACGCAGTGGGTCTTGATTTATATGCGCCCATGACTACCCTTGGTGGGTGTAAGTAGGTCTTGACAGCTATCACCAAAGTCAGACAACCAATGCAGGATCATTCTTCATGGTGCACCAGCTACATTGTGTATACAAAGCAATTAAATGTCAGTGTAATTTGAGGCAATGCAAGTCACTTTGTAACAGTCATTGTGCCTTGGGTGTACCAAGATGTGATTAACATGGTAATGAAAGTTTACTAATATAAGCTTAAAGTGACAGGAGGAATTTTTTTTAGGATACAAATTTCTCTCAAATTTCACTGGATCGGTTGTAGACCACCTACAGAGAACATTTCGTAGGTTTATTGAACAAACAAGTACAAAAGAAAACCGCAAAACCCTGTTTTGAATTTGGCTGCTATCGTAATCGTCCCCATAGAAAACCATGCTTTGAATTTCTGTCGTGCACGACAGAAATAACTAAATCATCATCTTATCACATAAAGACGGCGTATCCGGCTTATTCACTTCAGGTGTGATCTAATACATTGGTAAGCATTCCAAATATGAAAAAAAAAACAGGGTTCGGCAAAAATTGGGGCGCTTCTTTCTGGAAATCTCCTCAGTCTCTTTAAAAAACCAGGGTTCAGCAAAAATTGGGGCGCTTCTTTCTGGAAATCTCCTCATGTCTCTTGGACCGGCAGAACAGAAAGTTTTGATCAAAACGATACCAATAATACGGGAAAAATCAGAGAAAAATATAACTTTTTCAAATATGAATTGAATGTGTCCCAATGCATGTGACCCAATTGACTTTTTTACTCCTCGTTACCTAAGGAATAATTATTAGATTTAGAGCAGTTCAAACATTTGACCCCCATAGTAACTTTACCCCTCTCCTGGGGCCATACACAGCAGTGGTTGTTCGAAATATCTAACCGTAAATGCCACTGCATTTACGGTTAGAAGTCTTAAGGTACCAGAAATGGGCGGAAAGTTAAACCAAAACATGACCGGTTAATCCTTGCTTGCATCCTCAGTGAAAAAAGTTCAATCTTCAATCTTCAATGGTGTGATCCCTATACAGCTTAATTCGCTAAACTGGGATTTGGTGCACTGGGATCTGGAAGCTTAAAGTCTTTGCAAGTGCAATCGACTGGCAAGAAACTAATTTACATATCAAAGTCCATCGTCAAATTTTTCTGCAACGCAGGGGCACCCGAATTTACACTTTCTGGGTCAACTGGCGCAGTTGACAGATAGAGTTTCTCGATCAAAGCAGCGGGTCTTCAGCAGACATTCATATTTGCAAAAGTTATATTTTTCTCTGAATTTTCCCCGTGTTCAGATATTGGTATCTCGTTCGTTTGATCAAAACCTTCTGCTGAGTTCTGGGCTGCTGCAGCAGCTGCTCTATCTTTAAAGAGACTAGCCCGAGGTTGCTCTGGCTTTTTCCGCTATGATAGCCCCTATTATCTCCTCTCCCTAAGCCAGAGCGGCAGTTCATTCAAAAACCGGGATCCACTGTCCACCATATGTGCCACAAAGTCAAGAATTTTTGTATACTTACAGACCTCAATGACACGAAATCCTTGCATATACGAAAACTTTGATGTCTAATCTTAGCATCCCTACTAGCTCGATTTTAAAATACAAACGGTGCGCAGCTCATGCTACATACAGCTCGACACGTCGTAGCCCGTGCGAAGCCCGGGGGCTACGAACAAGAGTACATAGGATATCGCGGGGGTTTTTCCGACGGAAAAAACCTGTCCGAAAAAAGTTTTAAAAATATTTTTACAGTTACAAACCGATTTGGGCGCTTTAATGTGGACTGGTCATGGGTGTTATTATCATGAATAAAAATTATAGGCACCAAAAAAAGCAATTCTGAGGTATTATGTAAATGTTTTCTGCAAGTTTTTGATGTGGAATTTTAATAACGCAAATTTGTATACTTTAGTGCCTTCAATTTTCTTTCATTTTGCACCCAGTTATTGATGCCAAACCATCCTCGAAGTACACTGACATGACTCACATCCGTTAGAAAATAAGAATCAGTGGACATTTGGTATGGATTGTAAGTCAAGGTGAGTAAATGTCCGTTTTAAAATTTGTGATGGACCCTGCAATAGATATATACTTCTTTCTATGACCAGTACACGACCACCCAATATGGTAGTGTCTAGTCAGAGCACCTCGGGACTAGACTTACATCCGTGGAAATGTTGACCCCTTATTTTCAATAACTTGCTGTTTTAATCGTAGCTTGTTTTGATTGATCAGACATTCTGGATTTGCTTATCCTGCACGGATCCGCTGCCGCACCCACCACGCTTTTTCAGATGCACTATCAGAACGTAGCGTTGTAGGAGTAGGTACCAGAAATGTGCAACGCTACCACATTAACGAGCTTAGAGACATGAGATTTCCAGAAAGCAGCGCCCCCAATTTTTGTTGAACCCTGGTTTTTGCAAGAAAAGCAGAGAAAGGGGAAATACCGCAAAACTTAGGACTTATGACAGAGAGTAAAATATCCCGAGTACTAAACGGAAAGAATTTTGATTTTGCCACCACCCTATAAACATGAGGAATTTGACAACCTCCAACCAAATGAAATCATGCAACGGCATGCATTTGAATTTTGAAAGATTGTGGTGGCAGAATACTCCCAAAATAAAATAGTTCTAACTTCTAACCTGTCTGAACTGATTTAAATGTCTGTGAATTAAAACGGGTGTTCGGAATCGTACTGATATTTACCAATTAAATTTCTCTATAAACGCAGCATGTGCCGGCCAGTGTCATGATGATGACTCGGCTAAGCTGAAAGCTGACCATGTGAAAATTATAAAAGTGCGTTTGCCCTATGACCCAAAACAAAAAATTTACAGGACAGGACTTCCTATCTCCTTCAATTTTTAAAAATGAGCTTATATTCTGATCACGATCTAAATATATTCTGATTAATAAATAAATGCGTGATGAAGATCAATACGAAGTATTTTTGTCACAGTTTACTCGTAAAAGATAATTGATTGGGTGGGTGGACCAAAAGCAGTCAAAGGGTAAAGGTCAAGCAGTTGATAATGTCAACAATTTGCATAGCTACCGTACTACGATGGGTGTGAAAATAACACGAAAGTTTCCACCTTTGTCATGAATTTCAAGGCAAAATTTCGGTTGCACCAACTTCTAGATATGTAAAGAAATAAAGATAATTCACAACATGAGTTGAACTGGCGGAAAATTGATTATTTTCCGCGGTTGATGAAGAAGGGCAAACTTGCCAGCTCGGCCCTAGAAATGATGGTGGATGATTTGCACAAGGATAAACACCACACGATCGGGGCTTTTCTGACACATTTTGGATCCGAAGATTTCATGTGGGCATTAGTAAGAATGCTGGCGTCTGAAAACTGCAGGTTAGATTTCTGTAAATCATAAGTAAAGTGCTAAACGACCCAGGCTCAGCTCTAGACTAGAAATCCAGATTATCAGATGTCATTCACATGTTCATTGTTTTTATTTTAAAGGGGGGCATTTTGTGATCCACAACCTCACGAACCTCGTCCCCCGACTTACCTGAAAAAGTCGAAATTTTTAATCATCTGAACAGTAATCCATGCGTACCTAAAATTACGTGCAAATTTGGTCTTATCTGTAATTTGCAATTTTGTTTTTTCTGTCTGTAAACCATTCATTTGTAAATGGACAGAAAATGAATTTACAGCACAGTGGCCTATGCCGGACCGTGGAAATCAACCAATTGCTCATAACACCAAACCGCAAGATCAGGATCAACTCAAATTTTGTGAATTAGGGGTTCACTCATGGATTTTCATGAGTAAAGGTTTGTTTTGGCCCGAGGGCAGGCCGCGGCACAGGGCCCGAGGGCCAAAACAAGCGTTTACTCATGAAAATCCATGAGTGAACCCGTTAATTCACAGTCACACATCATTATTTTGTATGTTTGTACCTTATATCCTCCAAAATCAGCTGCAAAGTCGCTCTTTTCATGTAATGTTTTCGTCTTCTCACACTTGAGAAAAACAGGACGATCGATGTATCAAATGGGATGTTCCATTACAGAATAGGGGTGTGCTTTGAATGTGCACTAATATGCAAAATATTTGAAAGCATGTTTTGTGCTTTATTCAACACATATTCCGAAAAATACATGTTTTTGTTTAATAATCAAGAATATTGGGCGTCAATATTTATTTTGAGACAATAATAGCCGTAGCAACCATGCTCATTGTACACACGTCTACCTATTCTACATGCCTACCCCAAAAGTGATCAGAAATCGATTACTGCAGCCTGCAGGGCATTAAACGTTGTTTATGACTGGCTCTCATCACAAACGCGGAAATCTCCTAATGATGTGTGTATAAGCTTTTCTCAATGATATCTAGTGAACCACAAATAAAAGAGAAGGTGCTGGAATCACAAAAAGTACTAATAAAAATTAAAGGAAGAGTATGTTTGCATTATCGTAATGTGAATTAGATCGGTTACCAGGACCGGTAATTCACATTATCATCATGGGAATTAGATGGGGAGTTGCCAGGTAATTCGCATTATTGTAATGCGAATTACAGGGAGGTAATATCGCAATGCGAATTAGATCAGGTTGCCAGCTTATTTGCACTATAAGTTGTGATAATGCGAATTAGATAGGATTGACAGTTTATTTGTGTTACAATAATGTGAATTAGATCTAGTTGCTGGCTTATTTGCATTATTGTAATGCAGATTAGAATTTGTAATTTCATAATAACCCTAACCTAACCCTAAACCCTAACCCTAAATCCTCCCTAACCCTGAGAGAAGTGAGTAATAGTGGACAAATGGGATCCAGATGTCATTGGCATCACAGAATCACGGCATCCTCATTTTAAAAGTGTTTTTTGTCAAAAGATAGACTCTTGTTGACATTTCATGGAATAATCACACAAGGGCGACACGACAATAGATTCACATTGCAGTTTCCGTAACCTGACTCATCTGACACACTTTTTTCTGACACACTTATGAATTTGGAAACTTTAATGGAATTTTCCTAAATTATCATGATATATTACTAAGATTTTTTGAACGAAGGTTTAAAAGGTGATTTTGCAATGTCACTGGGATCGAGGCTGCCGTAGAAAACATGTAAGAATTCCCTAAATGACCGTTTGGAAATCCCAAATGCCAAAATTGAGCATATTGTGTCTCATTTTGGTCTCCATTGGGTAGAGAAAGTCTGTTTCATTTCATTTCACAAAGTATAGCTATTATAGAGCTAAAGATGTTGTTATGCTTACAAAAACCTGTTGCACTTTTTTAAATATTAGAGTTGCTGGAAATGCTGCCTACATCTTTGGAACTCTAGCAGAGCATGGACATGGTCAATCAAGGGTGAAGTCACTCATCAATGGAGAACATTCACATAATATCCTAGCTGACTTGACTACTATGCTTGAGTATGATGATACTGAGTCTGTCATGAATGCTGCTGGAACCTTAGGAACACTGGTAAGTCCTCTTGACAAATGACTTGAAGGAAAGGTGATACAGGTATTCTGAAGATAAAAATCCCCTGTGTACTTGATTGGTTGTAGCCCACCTAAAGAGGGGAGTTTCCATAACCTGACCCATCTGACACACTTTTTTCTAACACACTTATGATTTGGAAACTGTAACAGAATAACCCAGTGCTTTACGAATTTATAAGTGTGTCAGAAAAAAGTGTGTCAGATGGGTCAGAATATGGAAACTCACTAAAAATCTCATGTGTACTGGATTGGTTGTAGCCCACCTAAAGAGAGAATTTTAGAAGGTTATAGACCATGTCACTCCAATGTTCTTAACTCACGAGCAAGGGTGTCTATTCTGGGTTGTTATATTTTGTGACCCCACTTTGTCTGCTCCCAGTTGAATTCAGCAGCCTTGACGGAATAAAGTGCAGGGAATACTGTACTTTATTCCGTCAAGGCTGCTGAATTCAACTGGGAGCAGATAAAGTGGGGTCACAAAATGTACCAACCCGACTATTCTTCTGTTATTCCTTCCTGAGGTGGGGGAATAGGTTTTGTCTCTATGGTCATTTGGGGAAGAATTTGATGCTTAAGTGATTGGAACCAATGCTAAATTTTGGGGAAGAATTGGGGTACAAAATGGCATGGGGGAACAATTCCGATTTTCTGGAAAAATAGACAACCCTGCTCACAAGAGCTAAATGACAAGAATATGTTATATAAAACAAGT
>JAMKCH010050911.1:0-98469 GCA_023653785.1 Ophioderma brevispina
AGCAAGTTGCAATAAAACTTCACGAATTCAATCTGATATTGTGTCTACCGTTTCTTTCTTACATAAGTATTTCCCGACCACATAGAACAACCCAAACAAGACTCACTCCTTGGGACGCCCCTTTCCTTTTTAAAGGAATTTTTTATTAAGTGCAAGACCGAATCACTATTGTGTAGTAATATCTGCCATACATTGATGTACACAAGTTTTGCCGGTTTACCACAAATGAAATATTAGTCAGCTTAATAAATCTTGTAAACCTGCCTCCCCAAGGTTATCAAGTTTTGTCAATTCAAAATTTATCTATAGCGACTTGTCTATCTGTCAAAAGTTCGCATATAATGATATTGTTAACCAGATCGCAAAAAAAATTGACCGATTATCAAACCTTGAATTACAAGTCGCTCTAGTTAAATTCTGAATTGACAATTGCCTGACTACAGCCTTGACACTGTTGAAGGACTTCAACAATAGTACCATAATAATCTATTTTTATGGTGGGCAGGTTTACAATATTTCACACTTTCAAAAATCACATGCATATAGCAAGAGATTGTATTGGGGCAAATACTAATTGAAATTTCACAATTTCAATATAAATTCTAATTTCCAATAATAATATTCACAATGCAAATTTAATGCTGACTATTCATAGCTACCTTGTTCTTTAAAACACGTTTTATTACCTAATAAAAATATGTGGCAATTAAAGGAGTGGCCTCCATTTATTTATGCAAAGTTTTTCATCTTGTTTAAAATAATCTTGCCCCTCAATACCCAACTGTAATGTTTGTCATCATAGCTAAAATTGACCGTAGGGATGTGGAGTTCATGAAAACGGGCGATGACAACATTAAAAGTGGTGGCAATTTGTATACGACGCCATTTTCCAAAATGGAAGCCATCTTAAAGCTAAGAAGGCAGTTTGGTGTAACAAATGTTTTTTTTTTTTCTGGGTTAAGGAGTTCAAAATAATTATTCCCCAAAATATAAAATGTTGCATGTGCCGATATTTTCCAAGATGGCTGAAATTTTATTGGCATAAACCTTACATTTCTTAATATATAGCCTATGAAGATGATTGTGGTGTCAAATTAAAGATTTTCTGGGTCAAAGAGTTCAATAAAACTATTTACAAAACTGTCAAATGAATATAAAAAGTAATGGCAGTTTTCATACGTCGCTATTTTCCAAGATGGTCAACATATAAAAACAAAATCGTTTATACCTCATGCTACACAGCACTTAGGATGACGATTTTGGTGACAAAGTGGATGTTTTAGGTCAAGGATTTTAACAGCAATATTCTCAAAACTGTCAGATGACTCGTGAGTCATGTTGTTCATGGACTACCAATGTGACACCTAAAATAAGACACCTTGACTACTCTATATGTATTCACCCGAAACATATATCTGGAATTACATGGGAATTTTGATATTTAGGCCTGTATTATTTTAATAGAAACTATTATGTGTTCGTGTCAGACATGTCAAGAGTAAAATGGCCCCGAATTTCGAACAATTAAATGGTCATGGTCACGTGCGCAACTATTGGTAGTCAATGAGCGCAGTTAGGAGGTTCTAAGGAGGAGTTACTGAGGATTCTGTATTGGTATTAATTTGTTGGTATCAAGCATCTAGGTTAATATATTTTATCACTTTGCCACATTAACCCTAACCCCACGTCGGCTTCTAGCCTATCTCCCGGGAGGGACTGAAGGAGTGAGGGAAGAGGGGAACAAGAAAAGTCGCAAATTCGGGTGGGATTCGAACCCAGCCCCAAGACCCGGGATAGCACGCTACGGCGGTGTCGCTGGCCTGGCCAGCGATTTCGTGCCCATATGAGTCTTGGTTTGATGACGTCATCGCTACTTTCTGGACTTAGTGCATTTTCCTCACTCAGTGCTGTGAGCTTTTGTGAGATTTAGTTGTTTTAGGGTTATGCCTGACATTACAGTAAGTTAACACTCTTGGGTACTTGTACTTAAAATATTGGGCTATCTTGGAAAAAAGTGACAAATGCAAATAAACATCACTTTTATATTGTTATGACGTCTCGTGTACGCCTAAGGTCAGAAATACCTTTCAAACACAAATAAATGAGCCTTGTGCACAAGTGATCTGAATTTTATATAATATAACAGATTTTAATGATTTGTAATTGGTTCAAGAATTTGGTATGTCCAAAACAACTTTACATAAAATTACACTCAATATTTAAGATTACATGTATACTTAATTTTAAACAAGAATGTCCATTAATCTCCACAAGAAGTGTTGCAGTTCAACGATGATATGTCCTCACAGCGAAGACTCCAAAATGACAGCATGCAAAGTCACAATTATAAAATCCTCAGGTAATATTCCATTGGAATCTTCTTAGTCCTGAAGGTAACTTTTGTCCAGCAGTTCAAGAAGACAAGGTTAAATTAAGTCCCTCGACGATAATAAATCCACAGTATATCAGTCCAAGATAATCACCACGATTTCTATCTGTCCACAATTTGGAATCTTATTTTGATTCCCAGCACTTTTGGCTTCAAAGACGACAGTAGAATAATTACAGCAACTCTGCTCACATGGAATTAAATATCCTGGCACTAGGTACTTGATGTCTGTTCCTTAATGCAGAGTAAAACTAGCTATCTTCTAGCTACTTGTTAGTAGCGGATGCTGGCAGAGAGTCCTTCCAGTGATAGTATTTAACTACTCACAGATAAATTCCCCTTTCTAACAATAATCATTACATCATTCTCACATAACCTTACACTAGCTGACCAATCGGAATTCATCACCCGAATTACATCACTTCATATATATAACTTTATGGGGAATTCCCAGATCTTGCAATGTTTTGATCTTTTAAAGCATAAACAACCTTCTAAGTTTAGCATCCTTGGGGAATTTCCCACTTCCCCTATTGTGCAATCTAAACAGGTGCACTTAGCAAAACAAACTAGGGGTATTCCCCTTTCTCTCTTTTATAGTAAACAAAATACTTTTCCCGTGAGAAATCTCTTCTCAAATAATATTTTTAATCAGAAAAATGGAGGCCACATAACAATATTCATCCTACAGTTTTGAGAATAGTTTTATTGAACTCCTTGACCCAGAAAACACTCCTTTTGACACCACAATCATCTTCTTAGGTTATGTAATAAGAAATATACGGTTTTCTTTGCCGAGATGTCGGCCATCTTGAAAAATAGCCGTATATATGAATGTCCATGACTCAGACAATTCTGGCAATTGTATATTGAACCTCTTGATCCAGACAACATACATTCCAACACTAAGTCACCATAGTAGTGCTATTATCTTTAAAATGGCGGCCATTTTGGAAAAATGTTGGTTATGCAAATTGCCATCACTTTTATTTTTGTCATCACGTATTTTCATGAACTACACAACCCAATGATCGATTTTAGCTATGATTGCAAATGTTATTATTCCGGTGTAGAAGTAACCATTGTCCGGCGTACTCGTAGTCCAGGAAAAGTCGTGAACAATAGGGCAATCGATTCAGTTGACTCTTTACGCAACATTAGTTTCACGCTTTATTCCGTTATCGTCTATGGAACCCCGGACTATGGCTCCCACCGGACTATATCTGCTTTCACACCGGCCCTGGTTGGTAGAAATCTAAGGCCCCTTTTCACCTGATGCCGCATCAGATGATAATCTAAGGGCCGAGAAAATTGTTGGAACCATGAAAGGTGGCAAAAAGACATTTATTATCCATCCTCAGTATATCATGGCCTACACAAAAATACGTGATATTTGTCTGACCATAAGGATTACAGAAACACTGTAAAAATGGTGTCTTGGCAAAAGACACTTCACGTGTCATCAATTTTTAGCAAGTTTCCTCATAGACACAGAAAGTCATGTCTCATGCAAAGATATGTTCCAATGTCACGTCTCTTTGAAAGACCCTATTTACAAGCTTTTTATGCAAGAACCCCACCTCGGTTTTTTTGTAAGACGTGGTCTTTTTTGTCATCACTCCTGGAGACATGTCTGGCTGGAAGACCCGTGTCTTTTGTGCTTAGATTAATTTTTTTTAATATTGGTTCTATTTTCTTTTAATTAATCTATTGTGGAAAGACGGGTCCTATTGGCAAGATATGTCTTACATATGACGCGAAGACAAAATTTTGTCTTTGTGTCTTAGATTATGTTTTTATTGGTTCTATTTTCTTTTATATCTATTGTGGAAGACAGGTCTATTACCAAGACATGTCTTACATATGACGCGAAGACAAAATTTTAACAGTGAAGGTATAGTTTGTGGGGTAAAAACCACAAAAATAGGTAAAATGGGGAAAATTTTAGTTCTTCAAGGGTCAAAATTTACAGTTGCTCCAATTTGGATAGAAAGTAATGCAAGATTGAAATAAGAAAGTTTTGACTACGTTAAATGTTTGGTTATGAAAGAGGGCAAAAAGGTCACCGTCCATTGCATACTAAGGCATAAGCTGACACATGACATGTTTTGCCACATATCGCGGTAACTAAGCTTTACAGATAGTGCAAACTATTCCTTATTTTAATCCTTAGGGCTTTATCTATGGTGAGGGGGGATTGATTTGCATCAAGGCTTACAAAAAATCGAAGCGACGCTAATTTTCAGTTATTCTACAATTTGGAATAGACTCCCACCAGCGGCAGTCTTGCACATCACACCATTTGTTCCAGTATTCCGGTGATGCATGGGATGCAGACACTTCATCATGGCTTACATATCCTTATAATCTGGATCTTTCGTCATAGTACAGGGGGTAATGTAATAGGATGTTTTGTTTAGTTTTTTTTTTCATATACAATTTTTACACCTATAATTTTTCCAATACAACGAATTTCATAGAACTGAAAACATGGGTGTCATTTTTAAAATGTGTTCTTGGGTGTTTTATAAGGGGGACAAATTTGACAGGGTAACCAATAAACAGTGTTTAAATTGTTTGAAATTTATACCGTATGTTTCGGCTGCTCATAATGATTACAGAAAGATATAAGTTTGCCATATTTACGACCTTTTGTTTGTCGTACATTGTTTTCACCTTTCAAAGTGGGACTTTTAGAGATATGACTAGAGGTCTCCTATAGACCCTGTGGACCACGGCATCTTTACCTCTTAATTATTATCAAAAACGTCATTGGACAACGCGACTTTAAGATTTTCGCTTCTGTACTTAAGACGAACCATTTCGGCACCATTTTGTAGAACAAACCGATGATTCTGAAATTTTACCTCCCGTGTTTGGGGGACCCATTTTACCTTGTAACTTTTTGTACTCTAACACTCAGCGAGGGCAAACTATCCTTCGTAATCTTGAATGTCCTGAAACATGAGGTTACTTTAAACACATTTTTGCCCCGTTTTATATTTTTTGCCCCCTGTATAAACCGTGTAACCTGCCCTTGGGGGCCATTGGTCATAGATAAAGCGCCCGACTCGCACCCCAAAAGTTGTGATTCGAGCCCCACTGAGCCAAATGTGTTACGCCCTTGAGTAGGCCTTTACCTCATTCTCCTCCTATACCCAGGTGTATAAAGGGGTTACCGGCATTATTCAATGTTGGAAGGTAACAGACTTGCTGTAGATGAGGTTAAACGCCCCTACACCAACATTATATGGTGGAGTCCTGGGCCCAATCGCTTCGAAAGAGATGATGGCACTCCGTTCCTGTGTACACATGTCCGTCCCCCATTTACCTGTTTTTATTTTTTTAAACCTTGCCCCCCCCCCCAGAATTCATCCAAGAACACATTTTAAAAATGACCCCCAGATTTTTGGAATCCTCATACAATATTGATTTAGAAAAACCTTGGTTGAAGATTGGTATGAAATTTTCAACAAAAGACAGTTCACATGTATCATATCTAGGTGCTGACGCGGTAGTTTTGACCTACTCCCCATGCTCCAGAGCAGGTCTCCTCACTAACCTCAAAGGGCAGCTATTGAGTTTTCTTATCTTTTTTGGACTTACAATGTTTCCTCTAACCTGAAAAATATGAAAATTTTAATAATTTTATAAAAGGAAGCAGTACGAGATTCGAACCCGAGCCACTTTATCATGAGGTAGTTATTAAACCACAGACAGCAAAGATTGGTGTGTCCATGTGCATTCTAATCCTTGATACCTTTACGGAATAACTCGCTACTGCTATTGTGGTCAGCACTCAATCTAATGAATGCTCCGCACTGGAACGGTTGCCACAACTATGCTCCAGGAGCCTGAGGGTGGTCAAATCTCACACTTGCTATATAATGCCCCTGGACGCATAACCCCCGCAGCCGCGCGCAATTGGCTGTAAGCCTGCTATTATAAAACTTGATCCGTCTGCTCATACAGTCCACGTAAGGGTATTTAGCCGGCTGACAATGTTTTCAGTTTGTAGACTTATGGACCATCTTTTTCACATTCATATGCGAGGACAATTGAATATTAAAAATTATTAATATTAATATTGTTATTTTACCTTGGATTCAAAGGATTTTGTTATGGGATAACAGCCAATGTTGGAAAAACTAAAAGATTTGATGACGTCACGCATTGATTGGTTGATTATTTTGCTTCGGGGGACCCTTCAGGTAAAAATGACGTACGTATGCCTACATTGGAAAAAACACCGTTATCGTCATCGTACGTCGGTTTTTGAATCAGTAGGGAAAGGTAAGTTGTACTGTTTAGACATAATAAACCGTAGTCTTTTGGAAAAAATAATAGCACTCTGGGCAGAAGGCCATGTACAGACCTTGATTTCACATAGTCGGATTTTATATAATCGGTCGCCCCCGAAAAGCAAACTGATACCGATACCTGCACGTGACCCTGGTACCTGACACGTGGACACCAAACTATTCTCTCGTTACCGTTTATACTACATACGGCAAAGTTAGTAAGCATTCTGTATCTCCGTTGTCAAGGCGTAACGATCAGATGTGAGCTATACTATACTTAAAGACTAGTTGCAATGCATTTGAAGCGTAGTAAAGACACCTTTCGAACCTAACACCTATAGCTGATATCTCTCGATCTTCTACCGATCCTGCTTGATAGCTCAGTCGGGAAGAGCGTCGTTCAGTATACGAAGGTCGGCCGTCGATCCGGCCAACGCACATGGGTTTTTTTTAACACTATCGTGCGCTGGCCATCTCCCGGGAAAGATTAATAATATATATATATTCAATGCAGTTCAAGTCCAAATGTGGTAACTTTCAATTACGTACTTACCAGCATCGGGGGTAAGCTATTATCTTAACTTGTTTTTCAACATGTTCAAAATTTCAAATCAATGCAAAATAAATGCTCCTTAGTGATCCCATGATAACATATAGTAGCATTCATGGCACGCAGAATTAAACATTTAACCTTTGCATGCAATAACATTGGGTTCCGAATTTGTTTGACACCCTCAACTTGGTTTTCATCCAGATTTCAGGTGATTATTTTCAGCTGTGCTTTTAATTTGGTTTTGTATTGAATGTACCAAACTCCCAGAAACTCCCTGCAAAAGTAATCTCTATCAACATAATCCCCCTTGAACATACGCGCCATGCTTTAAACATAGCTAGTGCGCTCTGTAGCCATGCGCACAAATACACTCTAATATCAAAACAGCCCTATTATAATTATTATTACCCCCAAACCATTCACTACTGGTTTCTTCTTGGCTTTATTTTATTCACCTTTTTCCATCCTCATGTTGATAACTTTATAACTGCGTCTCTGTTTGTTGACTCACATTGCACTTCATCCTAGTTTTAGCTGAGTAACGCTGTTTTGGAGATTACTCACCAAGAACCTGTCAGCTGACACCGTCAAATGGCATGAAAAATAGTAGGACAAACTGCAATGGCCCCCACTGAATTCACTTCCAAAAATTTTGAAAACAATTTGGGGTTTACATTTTGAAAAAAAATGTATAACTGATAATATTTTTCCTTGTAACTTCAACTTCCCTGCCACAGACAGCCAAGGATGCCGACATTATACTGCCAGCATTTTACAAACTTGAAAACTTCATTATCAGCTCACAGACCATTGGCTTTGTTTAATGTGTTTATCTACCCGTACCTAATACCACCTTTTACTTGTCATATCAATATCTTATAGGAGTCCTACTCTCTAAATGTAAACGAGTGAAATTTTTACTCTATAAAAAGAGTGAAATGCTTGTAAACCACTCCAAAATGGGTGGTTGACTTAAAAAGAGCGAATTTCCACTCCAAAAGAGTGAAAATCACACAAACAAGTGGATTTCCACCCTTTTGGGAGTGAAACGGAGGACAACACCTTTTGAGAAGTTAAACGAAAACACACGTTAAAGAGTGGAAATCCACTCTTTTTGAGTGGAAATTCCTCTTTAAAGTACAAACCACTCATTTTGGAGTGGTTTAAAAGAAGTTTTACTCTTTTGGAAAATTTCACTCATTTAGAGAGATATTTTCGGACAGTGCCAGTTTTCGGACGAATGCGTGGGTTTCGGGCCATGTGGTATTCATTTCTTAAATTCAACCCTACATTTTACTAATCAATTAAAGACCAAATAGATCTGCATTTAAGTGGCACCTTGATTCCCTTCACGGCGAGGATAAGAAGTGCGTATAGGTCTATTTTTAATGTAAAACAGATTACTTTTAATCAAGTTGGGTCATACAGCGTGGTCCCTTTCCTCAGGTCGTGCATTTATACAATTCACAAAAATCTAAATATTTCCATGGAAGTGTTTATGCATCTATGCAGTTTTGCTGCAGTATGTGACCATTTTGCATTTTGGACCTGAAAACAGTATAAAGAATTGATTTTTGTCCAGATGGATAGCACATGCCATAGACTCATATCCAAAATCTGCTAAAATCCGCTTTAGGGGATTCTTAGTTGACAGAAGACTGTACAGGGCTACTGGTCTGTTTATTTGCCATCGTGTAGCAGCGACATGAACTGTCCGAAAACGGGAAAGGAGTTTTGCACATGTCCAATTTTCGGACGCCCTCTCTATAAAATCATGACCAGGGTTGCGTTCAAAAATAGGTCCGAAAATGCCTGAATCATAATGAAGCATACGTAACTGAAAACGATTTATTTTCAAATTGTTTTTTTGTTTATTATTTTTGTAATTTTAAGTTATTTATATATGAATTTAGTTATTTATTTAGCAATTAATTATTTAATTAGTTATTCGGTTATATAGTTAGTTTAATTTAGTTAGTCATTTATTTAGCTAGTTAATTAGTGCTGTTAATAGTTAATATTTCAGTCAGTCGTAGTATTAGTCACAGCAAGTTCCAAAACGATTTGTTTTTGGGCTTCTTCCTGTTTGTCCACTTTTGAAACGCCGTCCCAGTAAGGTCTTCTCAACCACTGAAGTGCCATTTTAGAAATTCGTATCATTGAAAATTCTCGTTTTCCTTTCATTTTCAAAATAATCCCCCCCCCCCCCCATGAACTGCCCGTTTTTATGAAAGAAATACACTGAAGGTTGTTAATATCTTCAAATTTCTCAAAATTTCATGTCCAAGCCCCTTTCGGACACAAATCAGTTCGCAAGCCCCCAAGTTTTCAGAACTCGTTATTGAATGCGCTACAGATACTTGCGCAGATTGTAGCTTCAACCCTGTGTAAAGGAGATATGGTCCGCTCCGGAGCCATAAGTCCGGTCAAAAATGAAACGGAATAAAGCGTAAAACTAATGACATGTTACATGAAGAGTCCAACCGAATCGCGTGCCCTCTTCTTCACTGTTGTAGGTGGACCTATGAGCCTTAGGATGGCTCTAGCTCCTGCCACACCGGCTTCGAAAATACGCATTATGGTGATTTTTGTGAATGTTTAGTTACGGATATACCCCTGTGTCAATGAGATGCGCCCAAAATTTAAGATTTTGGTACAGTAGAAGTTCATACTTTCGTCATTACGCCCCATTTAAAATTTAAGGCACAGGAAATGTTTCCCTTTGAGCTATGAACAACTTCTCCAATGTGGTCCGACGATCCACATATGGCCAATTTGTATTCGAAAACGGGCTGGACATATGTCCTTTTACCCCTTGTTTCATTACTGTGCCAACAGAGAAGATTTTTTTGCGGATCACGAATTTCTCTCAATTTGCACTTTGTTGTTGTAGATCACCTACCAAAACGTTTTTTGAAGGTTTTTTTTTTTGACAAAAAGTACAAAGAAACGCAAAACTAGTTTTGAACTTGCTTGCTTAACCGTATAAATCGTCCCTATATAAAATCATGTTTTTACTTACTTTGTTTTCTGTCGTGCACGACGTTGTTCAATCTTGCTAGATTGTGGTCTCACTCCAAAACCTCATCTGTGAATTTTCGCGCCGATATTTCAATCCGTTTTGATGTGAGGCCTAAAAAAGTGGTTTTTGTAAGCCCATTAGAGGACCGTGTAAAATTAATATTGGTCGATCAAAACGGGGCACATTTTCGTTTATAACTTTTTAGCCCTAAGATTACACAGGGTAAATGAGAAAAATAGTAGCTTTCTTCTGATACAAAAATGCTGACCACTTCCGATAAAGTCTGGGGTCTCTGGGGACGAGGCTATTAGCGATCGGACCATGGACCTTTAAAATTATGTTTGTTTGCTCGACCATACAAAAATGGGGTCTTTTTTACTCACAAAACTTAGCATCATCGCCGTCAACCTCATCGGGGGGCGTTGTCGTCGTCGCCATCGTCGTTTCCGTCGTTGTAGCCATCGTCATCGCCATTATTGTCGACGTCATCACCGTCGTCGTCGTCATCGCCACTATCATCGTCATCGTCGTCGCCATCGTCATCGCCTTTATCGGCAAAGTCATCATCATCAATAAAGGTGTTTAAATATCCATTTTTATTATAATTGTAATTTTCCATAACTAGCACCTGTTGAAGCCCTGAACTTGAACACAGGGATCACGACTTTAAGATTAATACAGGCGGTGGTGTAAGAATAAAAAACACCAATAAAACAAAAATAAGACGTTGAAGAATAGAAAAACGCTGAAAACATACAAAACAGCATACATCTGAGCCAAAAATAAATTTTATGATTTTATTTAAATGACCCGTGACGTCACGATCAACGTCATAGAGCATCACATGTTAGATCACTTGTTTTGTCGCGCGTTCTTTCTTCGTCTTCTGAAGCCGTCTTCGGAAGCATTCGATGCCTCGGACCCTCACCCAGACGTAATCTTTTCTCTCAATGATACCATATTTGACCGATTTGGGGTAATTGTTTAGATTTTACAATCGACCATTATTCACCTTACGGACGTAAATTTAGATTTTTTTAACAATTTAGTAGGTAAGGTTTAAAAGTATTTTCAACAAAAAAAATCCCACGTGGCGCAGTCGCTTACGTCCTGGACTCGTGATTTAAACTTTTCCCTCACCTGCGATGGTGTATTCGCCCCCCCCACGCAGTGCGAATTATTTTTCTTCTCTCTTTCATCTGTCATATAATTATTAATTTTAGGCACTAATTATTGTATTCAAAATACTAATTAGATTTTTTTTTCTCGAAAAATTACGTGTTATAAAGCGGATCGCGGACGCTACAATACATACACCTCGTACACGACGAAAACTAATTGTCAATACCCATACCGTACCAAAGGGTGTCAAGCTGGGCGCTACACTAAAAAACTATTCAAAAAAACCCATCAAAATCAGTAGGTGAGAGCATGCATTCCCGTATGGGTAATACATCTTGTCACCACCAGAATCCTTCATCAACAACAATCATTCTCCAAGCACAGGACCATAACACAAATTTATGTGCAACATCAAAACGGTTCAAGCCAGACAGGTACCAGTACATTGAAATCCCTTCAATCAGCATGCCTCCAAACAAGGGCCCCTTAGAATTTTCATTATTGATGAGATATCCATACATTTAGGATTTGCCATTTCTGCCACATCATCCCCACCCCCCCCCCCCCCCACCACCACCACCGATGGCGCCCCGGGGGTGCCCCCCAACATCTCTACACGTAACAAGACTCGTTACAGGTATCCCCCTCATCTGACAGACGCAACACATGGCATCTATCTCTAGTTCCGAAAAATTCTGGATTAGAAACATGGGAAATTGCTGGCAAGGATGTCAACACCATGATTTTTCCATGACAGGAATTGCCTATCACTTTTGCTGTTTTTAGTGCCTTTGCACAATGCACATCCAACTTGTTTTTCAAATTTTTGGAAGTGTTTCGTAAGTGTCCATTTTATGATGTCTGATATTTCCTTTGCCCTTGTGTCCCTTTATCATTTCACTCAAAAGCAACAACAACACCAGGCCCGTACTGGACCAGATCAGTCACTGACAGTTCTATTGACCAGCTTGTCAACAGTCTTTTGCTATCCTCGCTCTTTTGTCTTTCGCGTACTGTTAACTCAAAATCGTGACTATCCGTCACGTCATCAATCAAAGTCAATCGCCTGCAAAGCCTTTTTTTGTTGTTTTATTTTGCAAGTATTCAAAGTCACATCCGCTGTAAAGCTCTTTTTTATTTGTAAGTACTCATGAACTGTAGTCATAGAGTACTATTTTTTTTGTCGCGTATTAGGAAACTAATAATTTAACACTCTTGATACATCATTAACAGGTTACCCTATTTATGTTAATCGAGTGTTTGTTTGGTATACGTAACCGCACGAAATGGAAAAATAGCACCGAAATCGCGAACAAAAATCGGTGTTTTGTAAATAAAATCTCTAAATAACCTTTTGACTTTTCAAAAGATAGTTTTCGCATTTATTTTTGATCGCATTGTCATCTCGAGGTATATTTTTCCCTTGACTCCCATACCCTGCTACAACTGCTAGAGCAGAGCAGAATATCATAGGGTCCCTTATTTAAGGAGTTCTTTCATGCCCGACCACATCTAGGTTTGACAACCATTAGTAGTTAGTTTGGACCCTCTAACTCAATGCTAGGTACTTAGTGCGTCAAATTGTTAAGTCACTTTTACAATAGGGGCCAATTTAAGTTTACACCTGGGTCAAACTTTAAATTACTCCAATCAGGTATGTCATAGTGTCCGTCTAGTCACAATGATTCCAAAAAAGGTGTATAGTTTGACCATCTATGACCATTGGTTTTAAGTTATTGGGTAAAAATGGCTAAGAAGTCAAACAAGGTCAAACTCAATTTGTACAGGGGTCAACATTGAAATTACTACTCTGATTATATTTTAAATGCTTGCAAATTATTGCCTGAGGATTGAGGACTCCCAAAAAGTATAGTTTTGGATTATATTACATGGTTCTTACCGAGATAAAGGTCAAGAAGGTCCAATGCTAATTGGATTATGTTGCCCCATAACCTATCTTTCACATAGCATGAATAACTATGGCATGCAGATGCTACAACTATTCCGTTATTTGACACATAAGCTGATGAAACATTTGGTTTTCATTTGTACCAAAATTGGAGCAACTTCTGATTTTGACCCCTGTAAATGGGGGGGGGGGGGGGGGGGGGGGGAGAAGGGGCGCCGAGGCATTTTTGGTCCTTCTCCATAGACACTGTACAAACGGTCATTCATTGGGGGCTGGCGGGGGCGGCTTCGGAGCATGGTGGCGTGCGGCCCCCAGAACCCCCCAACCCCCACCCACCCCCGCTGGTTACGCCACTGGCCGTTTCAATGTATTTATATGACCTGCGTGGTGGGGTGTTAATTTAATTGTTACACCACATTCTTCGGTGTTAGTTATTTGAACACTGCCGTGCCAAATGACGTACAGCTATGTTTAACAGTTAACACCCCCTAGAATCAATACAAGGACACACACCTCCCCTGATGTTAAGTAACCACACACTTTGGCGTTCATATTTATACTTGTAACGTACGTTTCGACATTAGTAGAAAATTCTGATATTGCTATTGTTTGCTTTCTTCTATTTAACTGCTTACATCTACCATATTCAAAGCCATCCCCAAATTGCATAATTATAATTGTGCAGCAACACCGAAGCAGAGCGGCGTTAAATTCTAATTTCAACACCAGAAACACCAACACCATACCAACAACTTACACCCTTATTTGTTCACGATTCCCTACCTTTAAAGTTTGGCCTCTGTACAATGCCAATCAAAAGTTCAATGACAATGATCATACCTTTGTCACTCATATATTGTAACTAAAAATCATAAATATGCCAAAGTCTTATATTTTCTGATTCCCTGACGAGACGAATCAGGGGAGCGACTTTAATTCCAAAGGGCCGTCAAACGAACTCCTATGACAATATTATTTTATAAGGTCATGCCCTGGAGGGTCATGTTGGAATTAGAAGCTTCGAAGGGGAGCTACGGTGCATGGGAACATGTAAATTTTGCTAGAATAGTTCACATTTGTCTTTGACTGGTTGCCGCTTCTCGAATGGTGACTGGTGATCCCTGCGGGATCCACCCTTGTTAACTTTTATTATGGCGCTAAAGAATGACAAGTTTGATAGTAAATTAACAAATTTTACCTGTCTGACTATTAGGGTCTAGGTTATTCTAAATCACACGATCCTCGATTGCAATTTTCTTGAATTTACCACGATTAATATTCAGGTTTTTATTAATGTAGTCCAGGTCACAACAGTTTGAAAAATGGGCATTTTACTTTTGATCTGTTGAATGGCAACTAAACAGGGTCTCTGCTTCTCTGATTGGCTAAACAGGGAACAAATGTAAGTACTTAACGGTACTTGCATTACAACCATCACTGGGGTATAAGTGCATGGGATGGGTATGGTTTTATCTTGAGAAAACCATGAGCTGGATGTTTTTGAGGTTACCATGGACCAGTAGCTGACCAATCCCGCCCCCAAAAAAACCTTCATGCCAAGTTCCAGATTGAAGACCATTCAAAACCGGCTTCATGGTTTGCATAGCCCTTTGATACGACCTTGCATTTTCAAGTTACGTTCTTTCCCGTTTCATGACACAATCTTTTCACCCGGGGTCCACTTGTATCCAAGGTGGGTATGATGCGTAACAAGAAAACGCCTAAAAGGGGGTCTTTTTTTCCAAACAGCGATGTACGCGCGTACATCGTTAGGGTGTCCCAAAAACAGCAAAATATTGAAAAGCTATGTTTTTTTTTACTTAAACCGAAAAATGGTCATGTTATATCTCACAAAATCATTCAAAATATTTAATCGGAACTTGGAAGTAAACAAAGCAAGAAAATAAAGGGTAGAATTACGATTCATTGCACTGCGTACTTGTTGAATTATCATAAACAGATAAAATAATTGTTTAGGGTATGTTTTTAGCTTATTTTATGGGTGTGGGGTGTGGGTTTTTTTTTGTGGAGTTTTTTTGGTGGGGGGTGTTTTTTTCGTGTTTTTGATTGTTTGTATTGTTTGTTTTATTTGTTGTTTTTTTTGTTTGGTTTTTGTATTGTTTTGGGGTTTTGGTGCTTTATTTGTTTTTGGTTGTTTTTTTTGTTGGTTTTATGTGTGGGGTATAATTTTAATTTGTTGAGCTCGTTGGGGTTTGTTGTTGTTTGTGGGGATTGGATGTTGCAGGGGTTGTTGTAGTCTGTGAAAATACGTGTTTGAGGTGCATTTTGAAGTCCCGGTGCACGCCATCATAATACACCTTGAATACAAGTGCCAGTGGCCCCCCCCCGCATTTTCACCATTGAGATATTGAGTGAAACGTAATTCGAAAAAAAGAAATTGAAAAACATATTAAAGGTGCTGTTCGATATAGGTGTATGTTCTCTACTTGATATGAGATCTCAGCACATATCCCCTCACGTACCGGGGGAACAAACTTGCGGTTTTGATGGTAGACGCATTATTAATGGCATGTTGCAAACCCCTATTCAATCCTGTGCTAAAGGATGGTTAACCAATAAAACGGCGGTTTTTTGGTTTATATCTTGGGAATGAAATGATTTGAGGGCTCAAATTTCAGGACACATGATAACAATACGGCCTTTCCTCTGATATCAAAATCGATACTATTTTTCTTCCGGGTAAATCATGGGGTCCCAAAGACGATCGAAACGACCTTTAATTTGGCCAGATCCTGAAACATTTGATCCTTTATTTTAAAATATAATTTTACATTTTGAGTACATTTTGGTGGAAATAGGGGATGATCTAACCATTTGGTTGAAATTATTTGTTTAATAAATTGGCCTTAATATACTGGGTGAGTGATTATAAAGAAATAATACGAAATGTTGTCGAGCTGAAAATTTCGAGTTGGTTTGATGCATAATTGAATTTTATTTAATTAATTTTAAAATACTTGTAATATGTTGATCATAATATACACAATTTAATGCTTAAAAATCACATGTGAGCACGTATACATACAAATGTATACAAACAACTGCAGCAAACGTGCAGACTTGCTGCTTAAGGGTTTGGAGCGAGATAGAATTCGCCTATAAATTTCTTTAATTTTGAATATGGTGTTTTTCATATCTATGCTGATAACTTTTTTTAAATAAAAATGGGGGTTTTCCTCTTACTTTTTGAGAAATCGTTCCAAAAAAGGTATTTTCTGCACCGTTTTACTGTAGGGGTAACGATGGAGAAACCACAAAACTGTCGACAAAATTTATTCTAAGTAACAAAATCGATCGTCTAAAGAAAATTTTTTGTTTTTCACATATGTTTTGCCCGTAGAGATCTTTGAAATAACCGAAATAAAAATGTGGTTTCCGTCTTACTTTTTTAAATAATTAAAAAAACAAGTAAATTCTGGGAAATTCATAGCATCTGCGCTTTACTTGCGTCTATCACGTTCAGAGGCGGCAACGACTACGCGCTCGGTGAAATCACGCGCGTGATGACTTGCTTGTCACCGCTAAGACGCGCATTACCAATTGTAATCGCAACTTTTTATTATCGATATTTATTTTATTTTTACGTTCATAATTTCCGATTTTCCGTGTTTTCGGACATCTCATTTTTTTTATTGTTCTTATAATTGAAATGTCATTTTATCATAGCTACTTTATTTGCAATTATACCTTCTTTCCTTTCTCTTTCTTTCTTTTTCCTGTTCTCTAATGTTGTTCATTTTTTCAGACAGGGTGAAAAAGTGAATATGGTTCCTTACATTAGACTTTCTACATGCATGATTTTTGTGATTTTCAAATTTGTGGTTCATATTCACCGTATTGTTATCAGGAATCAAGCGTCAATTTTGAGTAATTTGCATTTTCGTACATTCGTCTAACGGTTTTTCTATTTTAAATTTTGTAAGTACGCCGAATGCCAGTGTATCAATTTTAAATATGTAAAAAGAACAATAATTTATTTATTTTTTTACAGTTAATGTGTGGCCTTCATTATAGTCTATATAAATTTAAATAACACTTTCATAAAAATTAGCCAACAGTTACAAACCACAGTATGTCGAATTATTGTGAGTAGGCTTATGCCCGGGATCACTCTGTCATTCGGAATCGATTGTTCTCAACACGGAAGTCCCTTTAATAGTTCAAATTCCCCTTATTCCATTTCAAACATTTATCTGCGAGATGAGCATTATATACCGGGGCCGGGAAAATAATGACAGAAACCTACTAGTCAGGTAGCCATGGTCCCACTTAAGGCCTGACCGTAAAATTGAGTATGGACACAATTTTTCTGCTGAAAATGATAGATAAGGGTGTGTAGAATAAGAATCTGCCGGGTGCCACCTGGGCATCCTTGAGCATTTTGAGAAATCCAAGATGGCGTCGCCATAAATGATAATTATCTATTCAACCCTATATTATCAAACTATGGAGTTACTAGATATACTATAGGACCCAATGAACAAATGCATGGCACTTGTAACATTGAGTCATACTCCAAATTCAAAATGGAAGCCAAATCTAGTAATTTTAAAATATGCCCAATAACAAGCAATACCTGCGATAAAAATAACACAAGTACTTAGAGATTATGTTGTTAACAAATAAACTGTATTGCTGATACTTTTAAAGTTTTCACATGACGTCATCAATAGGCAGGCGCCAAAACGTGAATAATCTTTAAAAAAATAGCTTTGAACACAAATGCCTATATATTACCTTCAAGTTAAATTATTGTTTCCATGAACAATTAAGAAATGTATTATGATCATAACCAAGTGAAACCAGGTAAGCCGATAAATAAAAATGGGTCCAATTATAATTGAATGCATATTATGCGAAAAAATGTAAATCCTATGGTATTTTTGACAACTTTGCACCATATTAGGTTTATTTTCGATTTTGGCGCATTTAAAACAATTGAAATGTATGTTGTACATTGGTTTATGATCAAGGTACTTTCTAATGTCATTGACGACATTGATTTCGATTGAGGCTTTAAATACTTCTAAATTTGTGCCAAGTAGTTTTGAAGATTTTCCCGTTTTGGCTGCCATATTGATGACGTCATGTTACAATTTAAAGTATCAGAAATACCTTTAATTGTGACTTAGCAACATAACCTAAGTACGTCTCGTCTATTTTTATCGGGCAGGTACTTGCTGTTTATAATGCATAGTTTTAAAATTATTGTATTGGCTTCCATTTTGATTTGGAAGTATACTTAATGTTACCAGTGCCATACACTTGGTTCATTGATCCTATAGTATATCTAGTAACTCCTGAGTTTCGATAATGGGTTAAATATTAATTATCACTTTATGGCCGACGCCATCTTGGATTTCTCAATGCTCAAGGATTCTCAGGTGGCACCCGCAGATTTTATTCTATACCCCCTAATCTATCCATTTTCCAAAAAAATTTGTCCAATACTCAACTTTAATTACGGTCACATGAAGGTTCTACCTGACTATACCCGGCAAATCTTGGCAAAGATGTACCAGCAATACGTTACGAAATGTGTGGTGATTATTTTGTGTTTTGGTGGGGCATCAACTGTGAAAACGCGCGATTTTCCACGACGCCTACGTTTGCATGCGCGTACACATTGCTTGCTCTACGCGCAAATTCTTCTCGCACGTGATTTTTTGCGTTGAATACCACGCCGAGAATTGTACCGTCAGGCTTAACAACGAGTCTTGGCCAAGCCTTAGTTACACCCGTAGTTCCCCTGAATCGCGCTTCCAACTCTTAAAGCCATATTAGCACTTTTTTGAAGGGCCCCCCCGCCCAATTTTTCAAAAAACTGAGATTTTTCACGGTTGCATTGGTAACTGGCTATTACACTATACCTGCGAGTTGGTTGAAAGCTCGAAAATGGTCCTGTGTTTTCCAAACGAAGATTTTTGTAGTAAATAAATTATTTATCGGGGGTCCCGATAACAATTCAACGGCTGCTGGAAACGGCCTTCCAATGTGAAATATCCGGGAAATATCGCATTCCGTGTCTACGCTCATCCATTTATTTGTTTTATTGGTTCACAGGCAAATCAAGTTGGAGGTTATTTTTCTCGAGGTGGCACTATTTCATCTGACGGCCATAAACGTAGCAGTTCCCGCCTCTGCGTAAGTCCATTTGGGATCCAATTCTAATTACAAAATCGCTTATTTTATTATAATGCGCATTTCTACATTCTCGTTTGCAGGTCTAGTTTCCTAGACAATTCCAACGTATCTGTTCCAAAATATCACTTTTTGAAAATTGGCCGCTCTTGCTTTAAACAGAGCATAAAAATTTGAACGGACTGTCCTATTTCCTCAAACAAAAGGCAAAGATGAGCTGAAATTTGACATTTTTCTATTAAAAAAGCCCCACTATCGTCTGTCTTTTTCAACATTCAAAATGGCCATTTTTGTCTCTACATTGCTAGTGTTAGGTCCTATCCCACATTAATTACTTTCTTTGTGAAAACAGAATACTTAAGCCTATAGCGGTCTTGAAGTTGTCATTTACGACTGTTTCCAGCCCTTAAAAAATCGGATCCCGACTTTGATTAGTAAACAAAGCAAAAAAATCATAATTTCTTTAAAAATACGTCGTGTCATTACGTTTACCCCTCACGGGGTCTTACACAATTTCCATACAACAGTGCAAAATGGACTTTGATGAAAAATAGGGGCGCGATTTACCATTGTGAGAATCGTGATAGTGGTTTCTTTAACCTGAACCCCCCCCCTCTTAAAATGCACTTAAAAATAGAGTATCACGGGCGTTGTATACCAGCAAAGCAAGGCCTTTGAGTATTTTCTGCAAAGCTTTTGTGATAGCGATCATTCATGTACACCATCATAATTCGCTTGGAGGTAAATATACAACACGATTTGCTAGTATACTCTAGCACGGTTTACACAAATAATTAGAATTAATATCCCACTCACCAAAAGTAAATAAATAAAACCTTTACATTGCGAGAATTCCTCTAATGCAATGCACCCAAATCTCCTGCCGATGTTCCATTCTTTCCACTACAAGTTCAATCAGTTATAGTCAGGCAGAGCGCATTGTTAATTGCCAAGGCTTTTTTCTCGTTTTTCTAGAGAATTTGATCTCGGTTTTATACAGAGGAAAGAGCAAAAAACCACAAAAACTATCTGCCCAAAGCAATTTCATCAAGGCGATTGCCTGCCCTAGCACAACTATGCCCCTGACCACAATGTGTATCTGTGGTTTTATAAACACTACACGGGTGATATTAGTTGCTCTAACAAAGAAGACTAGGATCAGAACCCCTTACAAGTAGACTAGTAGTCTAACAACTAGACCACTAGCTAGTGCACCAATTTAATTGCTTATTTAATCTTTCTTTGGACGGGTGGCCCCTTTTCCATGCTAATACATTGATTCCCAGCTCCTGACACAACCATTTTAAAAAATTATTAGATTTTGGAATAATGTCAATAATAAATAACCGTGTGAAAATAAATAGAGATTGTTCTTACCAGACCGCTACAAACTGTTTTTTGTTTGTAATTGAAAACAATTACATAACCATACGCCACCGTCTTGTTGTTCGCCTGCAACTCTTTTGATGAATTTTTCCCCAAAATAGAATCAACCATCATAAACGACCAAATTAGTGTCTTCATCTTTGCACGATATAATATGAACCATACGCAACACAATATCTGCAAGTTTCCGTGTTTTATCTGCACAACTTTTACTCGACGTGCGTTGCAACTTCTCTGTTGATAGGCCACTGACCCTAGTGATGATTTGGGGTGCCTAGACTTTTTACAAAAATCACCTTTGCCATGTTCCGCTTGACTGAGTTAATTCATATACCACAGTTTAAAAAGTACTTATTAGACAACAAAAAGGTTAGCTAACCTTTGCTGCTATTGTCAATGCAATTGCTGCTCCAATGTCAGGACAAACTACTCGGCAGTGACGATTTTTGACGGTTTATCTATTATTTGATCCCAGATTTAGAGTTTTTCTTTTAGTATGGGGAGAATCATGTTTCCCACTTAAATAGTGAAAGACGCAATAAGCAAATAAAACAAATCAACATTAACACTCATTTTAACCTTGCAATAACCCAGAACTTGTTAAACAGGTAGAAATTAGAGACATGATACCAAAGATTTATTTGAAAGCCATGAAAATCCACCTGGAGGTCAATTCTACAGGGCAGGATTCTTACTCATGTGGAACGTATGGAACCTCAAGCGCATTACTTTCGCCTTAAGTGCATTACTTTCGCCGCGATAAAGGAGCCTTCTCCAAATAACGTTCCATTTACTTGAGATAGCGCTTCGTTAACTGGCGATAACAAAGCTGAACCCTAAATAACGATCCTTAGCTCGAGTTAACAAGGCTTATATCAGCTTATATCTTACCCTGCAGCACAAGTAACGGTCCTTATCTAGGGATGACAAAGCTGAAACCCCAAAGAAAGGCCCTTTATCTCAGAATAACAAAGCTCATCGCCGAAATAACAAAGCCGAACCCTAAATGACGGTCCTTATCTAGGGATGACAAAGCCGAGCCCCAAATAACGGGTCCTATCTAGGGATGACAAAGCCGAGCCCCCCACATATCGGTTCCTTTCTAGTAGGAATTTAACAATTAGGCTTAAGCGAGATACGCCAAGCCGGGGCACCCAAATACGGGCCTTATCTTGGGTTTACAACGCTGAACCCCAAATAAACGGTCCTTATCTAGAGATAAATCTCCTTATCTGGTGTTAGCAAAGCTGAATCCGAAATGACCGACCTTATCTGGAGATAACAAAGTCTAAATAACGGTCCTTATCTAGGATTAACAAAACTTATCGTGGGATTAGGTTCCTTAAATCCAGGTAAGAAAGCTTTATCTCAAGATTTGATGTTCATCTTTGTTATCTCCTGTTAACAGATCGTTACCTTGAGATAATAAGGCCCTCTTATCTAGGGTTAACAAAGCTTATCTATGAGAGGGTTCCTTATGTAATTGATAAAGGATGAGAAGCACATCGTTATGAAAAATAATGGTGTTTTGATGAGGTCTGGTGAGCCTGTTAAACTCCGACATACCGGCGAGCCTTCGAGTATTTTTGAATTCTTTATCTTACATATACGTCGTGACAAGAACGAAAATCGATTTTATATAATTATTCAGTAAAATTGAGAATATATTTCGGGTTTTTTAATATCTTGAATCAGCGTTACGTTTTTTCTTAATTAAAAACACCAATTGTGCTATTATGTTTACTTGTGCAGGAGTCTAACACCACGGTCTAGTCGATAATAGGTTTACTCTTCTGGAGAGATAATCTTATTGTCGAGGAAAGCCTGATCTGATTTAGATATGGTCCCATCTGTTGAGAAGATTATCTTATTGACTGGTTAAGCCATGTCTAATGGTTATTTAGTAGACAGGTTTGGATATTTAAGTAGGTTCAGTTCAAATAACCCTTTCACAAGTATATCTGACCCCGGATTCTGAAACCACGAATTAAAGATCTTGATACAGAGTTATCCACGGTGCACTACCGAATGCTTGTCACGCAGGTTAGTGCTTAACAAGTTTTAGCTAAGAAGATATCCTATCTTAGGCAATTCTTAAATAGGCTATGTCTTACGGCTATCACTAGCACTCGATTGCGCATAAAGAAAACAAAGGCAGAAATTTCCAAAGGGGTGAAGCCCATTCAAAACCAGTCGTCCGTGCTGGGCGCTGACATTTTGAATATTGCACGGAATAATTATTAGTTTGGGTGCTTGTATACACACATAATGTCAATTCGATACAAACAATCCGCCAAAATATCAGTTGTTGGATGTTGGGTGCTATTGGGTGGTTAAATTTTGTCCTACCCAGCCGGAGTCTAACAGGCTCACCAGACCTTATCAAAACGGTTTATTGCCATTTGGTCTAATATCCATTTGGTCTAATATCCATTTGGTCTAACTTCAATTCCTCTAAACCCATATTGTCTAATACCAATTTGTCTAATAGCCATTTAGTCTAACATCCAACTTATCAAACACCAGAATTCGTAATATCCATTGGTCTAATGCCATCTAGTCCTAATGCCCATTCGTCTACTACCCATTTGGGGTCTAACACCCCACAACGAACACACCATATGGTCTAATTTACCATTTGGTCTAATTCCATCTAGTCTAATATCCATTTGGTCTAATATCCCTAGTCTAATATCCATTTGTGGTCTAATATCCATTTGTCTATACCCAATTGGTCTAATACATCTGGTCTAATATCCACCATTTGGTCTAATACCCCTTTGCTCTAATACCCATTTGAATATAACAAACCAAAAAATTGATCTTCACAACCTTACATACGTGGTTACTTCCACGATGGGAGTCCCCACCGTATAATAGCTTTAAGGGGGAATGGTCCCGATTTTCAGGATATGAAGTTTTCATCTTGATAATTGGGCCCATTCACCTCACCAAAACCCCACCTGTAAGTTTCGCGGCGATATTTTCAATCCGTTTGTGAGAATGCGAGAGCTAAAACACGTGATTTTGTAAACCCTAGAGTACTGTGTGTAAAATTAATATTGGTCGACCAAAATGTGGGCAACATTTTTTTCGCTCTCAATTCTTCCCAAAAACCAAACCCATTTGGCGCTAAGATTTTAAGGGTAATGAGAAAAAATATTAGCTTTCTGTTGCTAACACCAATGTTGACCACTTCCGGTAAAATCTGGGGCTTCTGGGGCCGAGGCTATTGGCGATGGGCCATGGACCTTCACTTCAGTTTAATAAATAACAGATATGAAATGATGCACCTTGTTATACTATTACCTATTTTTTAATAAATACGAGAGCAGAAAAGTTTTAACATAGATTTATTGATATCAATAACAACTTCCTAATATGATAGTCCCCAACATAAATACAGCACTCATAAATCGTTATTCGCATCACTTGGTGAGGTACGGGTGGTATCTGGTGGTTCATTATAGTACGACGGTAGATTTGTCGTGATTCTATCAAAACAATAACGTGGAGATGGTACCCTTGAAAATGTTAAACACAAATTATATAATGAGAGTAATTTCTTATGAGTAGAAAAATTACAAGTTAGCTTTAAGATACCTGTGTTGTGAATTCAGATTCTCAACACAGTCCATATCACGGTGTAATAGAGAAAATTTTCCAATTTACACTACGGATTTTGACGAAACTCTATTATACGCCACTGTGCATACATTTCCAAGAAATTTGCGATATTCCACTGGTACGTAACTTTGCGAGTGGTCACCGGACAGTCAGACGACCACCGGTTTGAGGAATTAAATCTCAATGTTTGAACACAGATCGATATTGGTAAGTAAGTTCTTTTTCCAGCTCGGGAGAAGACAATCGATCGCATGACCATGGCTGATCCATAACCCATGGCTATTATTTAATAATAACTTTTACGAATACCACTCTTAAAAACCTTCTCCCTAAATTTCCAACTTTTTTTGTTTAAGTTTTAAACTAGGGTTGGTTAAAAAAAATGCCCTGTTACCAAACATCATTGAATGCCTTAGCTGCACCCCTCCCCTGTAAGTTAAACTACCGGTTATAAAGCGCTATCAACGGAAAATTTCCTTCCCTCAATATTTAAAATCGCAACAATCCATGGAAATTACAAAAAGAAACATCCTTCGTAAAACATTAATTTTTTATACAACAGCAAAGCATGCATCTACCAATTTATAACACTCAACCTTGGACTTGATTTTTTGCATTAACACACACAATTTACTTCAAGACACGGTCCATTATTTTAATTACCGCTAGAAATTACCGCTGGCTTTCTTTCTTCTTCTGAAAAACACTTCCAAAGGCACTTTATTATTTAGAAACATTTAGAAACTGATCTGGATTTACTGACACAATGAATCGGGGTTTCCATAAGGGTGACACTCTTACCATGTAGACACTTTATGATTTCGCGGCAAACTTAACTTTCGGAAAAGTAAACAACGTTTATTTCGTAAGGTTGTCACATCTTTGGACCTGGCAAGATAAGCCAGAAGGCGCCCTCAGTTTTGACATAGGCATTGCGTTCACAAACAAACACCATTTTCCATCATAACTTAAATGTGTAGTTTTTGATCTGAACTTGAAAAAACACGAAATGTTCATATTTGAAAGAAATGGTCACTTTTAGGAGGAATTTTAATGTGTAGGATTCCAATGGGAATTCGATTTTATTATACAAACCCCCCCCAAAAAAATCCCCCCAAACCCCGAACGGGAAAGAGACTTGTTATGCTATATCGTCTATATAGTAGGGAGGCAAAACGTTACGGCATCTTTATTAAATTCATCGTCCCTCGCAATGTTTTTGTGCCGACCACAAAGAAACATAGAGTTACCGACCATAGAAAGCAATGGCTGCCTCCGCTTCTTCCATAACTGTGGGTGCCGCTTTGCATATTACACATCGGTAGTGATACCAATGATTGTATGTGTTAGAGGTGGCCAGGTGTTGTAATAATAGTGCACTGGATCATTGTGGCGGTTATTTAAATTCAAGACGGGGGATGATCTGTCATTTCATCGTTGGTGGCCATGGGTAGGGACAAAATTTAACTACCCAATAGCACCAACATCCAACCAAAACTGATATTTTGCGGATTGTTTGTATGAATTGACATTATGGTGTATACAAGCACCCAAACTAATAATTATCTGTTGGCACTATTCCAAAATGTCAGCGCCCAGACGGACGGATGGTTTTGATGGGGCTCTCACCCCCTTGATATTCTACCTGTAAGTGCTTTCTCGTTGGTGGTGGGGGGAAGGGTCCTTTTTAAACGAGTTCGAGGGTGCATAAAATAGAAAAGAAGGAGCATGAAAACAATAATTCTAAGCTATAGCTTTGTGAAGTACTCTACCAGAACCAAACGTACACGCTATTACCAGAAAACTCAGTTGTGTGTTATTCACGAACTAAACTTTGGCACAAGAATTAGTATTATGTTAATAGTCCAACAGATTTTCCCTGAGTCTGCAACCTAGCCAAATGACCACTAACACTGATCATCAATGAAAGATCTGGTGCGCTCGTCGTAATAGTAATATCATGCAATTATAAATATCAAAGTGAGATCTTGAAGCGTATGAATTTATTTATAGTTGTGGGTTGCTACTTAGACCAAACCCGCCCTTCCAATTGGCACCGTTTTTTTTTTTTTTGTTTTTTTTTTTTTTGTTTTTTTTTTTTTGTTTTGTTGTTTTTGTCATGATTGTTATGGCAATTTCTAGAGGAGAAGGAAAGCATGAATACCTTCATTGACAACCGAGTCTTATGTAGGCCTACACGCAATATCGCAACAAAATGAAATTCATCAGTCTAGTTACAACTATGAGGGCGCTTCTCTCGGCTTACCTGCCAGGTCCTTCATAAATGTGTCAGCCTGTTAGGAATAACTGAGTGCAAACACCCTGCTAAATCAAGGTTCTAACAAAATAAGACTAGTAACACAAAAGTAGTAATTACTATTCATTTAAAATAAATGGGGAAATCAAGACATTATAGACTATTCATATCAGTTAGTAGCATGGTTGCACAGTTCAAGTTAAAAGCAATATTAGCACATTTTTAACAGCGCCCCCAATTGTTCAAAATTTGGAGATTTTTACACGATTGCATTGGTAACTTGCTAGTAAACCATACCTAGTGAATGGTTAAGCTCGAAAAGTGTGTGTCACAAACGAAGGACTTTTGTAATTAGACTAATTTTAAACCATACATAGTGAAGGGTAAGCTCGGAAAATGTCTGGTGCACCAAAACGAAGGAAATTTTGTAATTAGAATAATTAGTATCGGGGAGCCCCGATAATAATTCAAACGGCTGCTGGAAACGGCCTTTCCATGTGAAATAGTCGGGAAATAAGCGCCATGTAACGTATCTAACGCTCATCCATTATGTTTTATTGGATTAAGGCAAATCAAGTTAGAGGTATTTTTCTCAGGGTGGCACTATTTTATCATGGACGGACATAAACGTAGAGATGTTCCAGCTCTGCCGTTTTAAGTCCAATCTTGGATCCAAATTCTTATTAAAAATCGCCTATTTTATGATAAATAACCACTTTTTAGCATTATCTTTGAAGGTTATAGTTTCCTAGGCAATCACCAACGTAATTGTGCCAAATAGCAAATTTGAAAAATTGGGGGACTCTTCAAAAAATGTGCAATTATTATTCTGCTTTAATAGGCATAAGGATGCAAAGTTCACGTTTGTCGGATTCTCTTTATATACTGCGATAAAGTGCTGAGTACGATCCAAATCAAATCTCAAGTGCTTGGGTCAAAGATAATTACCAAAAGATTAAATATGGTTTACCAGCCCCATGCATCATCACGCCATATTGCAAAGGAAAACAGGGAGAGATCGTATTTTATTCTCTAATTAAGTAAGTCTAAATCTAAGAATTGGAATGGTCACTAGCCACACTCCGTTTGGATTTACGGAGGGTTCATTATTTACCGCCAGGGGGGGGGGTGGGTTGACGAATAAGGATTTGAGGGGGAACCGAAATAATTTTGTGAAGAGGGAGAGGCGGGGGAACGTGAACTTTTTCATAAACGAGAGAGGGGGGAACTGAAACGTTTAAATTGGGAAAATCAGCATGATCAAGGGGGGGACTGTGAAATTTTGAACGGAAGCGAGGGGGAGGACGCGAAAAATTTGCAGAAAAACAAGTTGAAATCCTCCATTCCCCTGGCATACAAATGACACGCTCCCTTTGTTAAATCTTTGTATATGTAATTGATTAAGTGAATCAAACAAACAGCGTTGTTCATATATCCCTTCCTCATTCACGGAGCGGGCCCCTAGCTTGTGTTTAGGGGGAAATTGCTCCTAGATCTAACAAAACAAAAAAACGCTACCTCCTTTTTCAGGAATTTACAACGACCGATTTTTTTGCACTTCCGCATGCGGTGCTGCAAAGACCCGCTTGCACTTCCGCATGCGGAAGTGCAAATGTCCATTTGCGGTGATCGTCAGGTTGGTAGTCATTTTCCTCTAGGGACGTAAAAGATTATGTGATGCATACAAATCTTTAATAATAAGATGTGGAACGCCTGCACATACGGTTTTGAGAACGAGCTCCATGGAACAAAAGGGAAATGGCAACTAATAAAAAAGGTCCGCTCTTTTCGGCCAACTGACGAAGCTAAGGAAGTCATAACATGACCAAGAGTCACATGAACTCCTTGTGCCAAATGTTTCAAAAATGTTTCAATTTCGGTGGCAAATCCATTAGTTTGCATAGAGCGTCTGGGTGGCAGTATCAAAATGTTCTATCCTTCAACAAATGTTGACGATATGGCACCTGGTAAGCATGCTTAATTATTTTATTATTTTAGTTTTATCACCTTTACAAAACCTATGCATAGTAAATTGATATATTAAAATAAATGTGTAGATATTAATTTACAGCAGAGATAACAATCTTTTAAATAAAAATATAATAAAAAAAGTATAATGTAAAAAAGCACAATCCCTGCCTGCAAGAAGCATATCATATTTCACGATTAAAATATCAAATTACATTTACCTATTTATTTATCCTCTAAAATTACAACTCAAAATGCTGCCATGTCCTCAAAGTATTAGGTAATATGCACTTAATAAATAGTAGAAAAGCTACATAACGCTAAATTATAAACAGTATGTACATAAAACAATTTCAGCCGAACTTGCCTTAATAACCGAAAAATATAACAGCATATTTACAATGTAACGTTTCGGTTTTGATATCTGATTTAAAGTAAATGATTTGGCGGGAAACATAATTCTTCAAAGACCATGAGCGCAAAAATGTCCAAAAGTGAAAAATATAAATAAGCCTAATCGGGCACTACAACTTCCGTTCGAATGTGCAAATTAGATTCGCGGGTGAAGTCCTCAACACAGCGAGGTTGCTTAATTCTCCAATGCGATGAACTTAGCCGCTAAATGAATTCATTTGATTATTCTCGTCTTTTACCATGTTAATCTATCTAATTCAAGCAAATTATTTTTTGCCGGCGCAAAGAAACTGAGTGTCCCCCTGAGAGAGTGTCCTAGCTACCATGACAACATGTATGGAATAAACCGTAACCTTTTAGACGAGGCTATTTGGGTACAGTGCTGAAATACAAAATGCGTGCAGCGTGAGAACACAATAGCTATAGGCGATTGGGACACTTAGTGACACGGACACTTACGACCTTTAGAAAACCGGGCTTATGCAGATGCAGATGCGGTGATGCAGTGAGCGCGCCCATGCCCAGCTGCTGTTCATGAATGTGACCGATATCGATCGAGTGGACTTTGATTTCCGAACACAGCTGGGCATGGGCGCGCTCACTGCATCACCGCATCTGCATCTGCATAAGCCCGGTTTTCTAAAGGTCGTAATAGTATTTAATGACACCGGTGTAGAAGTAATTATAGTCCGGCGTACTCATAGTCCGGGAACAATGGTGAACAATAGGGCAATCGATTCAGTTGACTCTTCACGCAACATTAGTTTCACGCTTTATTCCGTTATCGTCGTTATGGAGCCCCGGACTGTGGCTCCCGCCGGACTATATCTGCTTTCACACCGGTATAGCGCCGGGTTATACACATGTCACAAAGGTATGAACACTAACATAGCATTTTTGTGGTAAAAGCAACCTCGTAGGGTTTCAAGATTTTAGGACTCTCGTGATCGGCGTTATATTACCAACAATGCATCACGGATCTGTAATGCCTATTTTGTCAAACTTCAATAATATCACCGATAACTTCAATTCGGGAATACAAACGTTATCATGATGACTTCCGCTTTTTTCGGAATCAAGACAAAAAATCTTCTGAATGTTGGGTAATATTTAAATTCGACTAAAACATTTTGCTATGATTATAGACAAAATGAAAAGGGCCCAGGTACACACACTAAATAAGTTCATAGACAATGCTACAGTAAGTGAAAGTGCTGTACAAAATAACAAAGTATACACTGTGAAAACGTTCGGTAAAATATTACATCATTGGACATTCCCGGCACTATATCAAGACAACAACCAACTGCTGTGTATGAATTTGTCCCCTGTTTGTTAATTATTAACCCCAAAATTGGTAAACAAAACCATACTCAATGTGGGTAAATTACAAGGAATAAAAAAATTAAAGTGATTTTTAAAAACGCCATTTTTTTTGGTATTGTATAAATGTATTTAAAGAGGCGCTTCTCGAACCACTACTGTCGTCTGCTTTCGTGGGCCCCCTTTCCTTCACTCTCTGTATAGGTTGTACTCTAATGACCTTTGACCTTGCTATGTGACCATTAACCCTACCATGACATGCAAGTCTTTATGGTGCACTTATTCCCGAGTTTTGTGGCTACTGGAGTTAAGGTGTGCATGTAAAGCAAGGGCAGAATATCATAGGGGCCTTAAAAACATGTTTGTGGTGGTGTGCCTCTGTATGTCGACTTTTTCCCATGATGCATCGGGAAAGTATCGCCTCTCCACCGAGGCACCGTTGGCGGCAGTACCGCATTGTGTATCGCGAGAAAGTAAAACGACATAATTCTCATAATTCCAATCAGTTCTCTGCTTCGAACATTAAGCATGATCAGTGACCTTCACAACTCATGTGTGAATAATAATTGTTCCAAGCCAGGAACACGCCTGCAGCTGCATTAATGTCCACTATTCCACCAGATTTTACACTAAATGTTTACTTTCTACATGTTCTAAACGTTTCTTAATGACCACCCTTCATAAACACTAAAATGGTATTAAAGGCAAAAGGTGTAAAGTGAAGGTATAGGGTTTGTTAACACTAAAACACGCTAAGATATCGAAGATGGTTCTGATATTATTAAAATATGATAGTGTTTAAAGCGTGTTCTAACACTGTCTAAATGTGTTAATCATCTTCGTAATTTTAAAAAAAAAAAAAAAAAAAAGCATCGGGAAAGTATCGCCTCTCCACCGAGGCACCGTTGGCGGCAGTACCGCATTGTGTATCGCGAGAAAGTAAAACGACATAATTCTCATAATTCCAATCAGTTCTCTGCTTCGAACATTAAGCATGATCAGTGACCTTCACAACTCATGTGTGAATAATAATTGTTCCAAGCCAGGAACACGCCTGCAGCTGCATTAATGTCCACTATTCCACCAGATTTTACACTAAATGTTTACTTTCTACATGTTCTAAACGTTTCTTAATGACCACCCTTCATAAACACTAAAATGGTATTAAAGGCAAAAGGTGTAAAGTGAAGGTATAGGGTTTGTTAACACTAAAACACGCTAAGATATCGAAGATGGTTCTGATATTATTAAAATATGATAGTGTTTAAAGCGTGTTCTAACACTGTCTAAATGTGTTAATCATCTTCGTAATTTTAACATGTTTTACAAACAGGGCCGTACGCAGGATTTTCCCCTTTTGTGGAATTTGGGGGGGGGGGGGGTGCGACCGCACCCCCGCAACCCCCCCCCCCCCCTGCGTACGAGCCTGTTTACAAATCAATATTCCCTATGCCATCACTCACTATACGAGGCTTAATCGTTAACATGTTAAAGTGCTAATTATTTGTTGCTCTCTGGATATAGTGAACCATTTAACCCCTCGGTTGTATGAGGGCGTAATGTTTTACTAACGAGGTGTTTGTTGGTGGTGTCCCCCGTCATTACGGATGAATCCGTAACTTTCATAGGGGCCTAGAGAGTCTTTCACAATCGCTGGTATTGAACACAGGGCGACAAACGTCTTTCTGTTCTATTTAGCAGGGGGAAAACGGCACTGCCGTTAGATAATCATTCTCAAATTCTTGGAAGCATGTTAACTGCAACGCCACATCTCGTATGTCTCGTATCCCAAATTCAACACATTTTTAAGATGCAGTACACATGATGCGTACTTTGTGTCTGATCAAATCTTAGCTGCTCACTGTCGATTGACATACCTTTAAAGTAATCGGATATGTCATTAAAATTACATATAGCATCGGTACTGTCCCATGGCATAATACGGGTGTTTCCATAAGGTGACACCCTTCTTTCTGACACCCTTATGAATTCGAAAACCTTAACGGATGTGGTTTATTCCGTTAAGGTTTCCGAATTCATAAGGGTGTCAGAAAGAAGGGTGTCACCTTATGGAAACACCCGCATAATTCTGGTACTGAAGTATGTCAGTGGCAAGAGCTGATGATATCAGACCACAGTGGGCGAGTGAGTTGCTCCTCTTGTAGCATTGCTGTGGCTTATTTTCTTCAAATCGATCTGTGCAACTACTGGTAAAATGATTCACCGATCTTCAATCCTTTGAATGACTGATGAATTCCGTTCACGAATGATCGTTTACAGCCGACAGGTTTGACGATGGCTCTGACGGGTAAGACTGGTGACAGAGGATTGTATATTCAGCTCAAAGTGTTGTCCATTGTCATGATTGCCTCTGAGCAATAGCGAGTATTCGTCTTTAAGATTTGAATTTCCATTGGTGTTCGGCAGATTCTAGTACTGGACACGACCTTTATATATGGAGACGTTCGCTATTTATGACATGCTGATCGGCAGATCAATGTCCCCGCCTGACAAATATTGAATATTAGAGGTTTTCTCTAATTACCAATGTAGGTGGGAGTAAAACGTGCTGTGCCTACCCGTCAACGTCATGGTCAAAGACGTCAAAATGACATTTCAGTAAATAATTCTTTCACATATCCAAATAGAATTACTTAAACGATTTTCGAACGTGTTCCAGATTTAATAATAAAGGTACATATAAATATTGTGAGGTAACTCAATAAGGGTTTCAGCAATTTTCAAAAAAAAAATATAGACACAGAAAAAAATACGTAAATAACACTTAAATTGACAAATGTTCTCATTTGTTTGCTGAATTGCATGAAATGCTTTGTTTAGCTCATTCAAAATCACTTGGTTTTTCTGTTTAAATGTACACCAAATACTAATTAGTACCCATATGTCACTTGCATTGTCTAAGGACACTTGCACTCGCACGGGAATCGTAGGTTCCAAAGAACGGACAAATGGACGGATATCTGAACGCATGGACATTCACCATTTACAGTCCCGCCGTTGCTCTGTGAGCGGCGGGGACTAACTACACATATAAGTATCTGCAATCGTGGTTCTACTTCTTCACCAAGAAGCCTTGGGGTCGGCAGAAAAAATCCCACGCGTAAAATACATCAAACCACATGTTCATCAAGCTAGCGTGTATAGTCAGGTCATAACCGTATTAAAAATCCCATCAAACATAAAAACACTAGATATATACTGTAAGTATTAAATGTTAACCTTAGCGCTCCTGACTTATCACTGCTATATGCCGCTTCAACAATGACATTTTTGTCACTCTTTTGTCTATTCATAAGTCCTCCAGTTAGTTTACAACCCATCCAATCCTCGTCAAATATTCGCGGGTAACCCCGGTCTACTTTTCCACGTGTCTCGTCAAATCGCCAATATTTTCTGCTTCGTAAGAAAATGTATACCATGATGTACCTGCGTAAGAAAGACAAGTCAAGTCAAAAGAAAAAGCTGTCAGAATAAAACAATGTTTTAAAGCAAAATCCAGTTGGTAATTTGATAAGTCAAAAGAAAAAGGCTGTCAGAATAAAACAATGTTTTAAAGCAAAATCCAAGTTGGTATTTGATAAGTCAAAAGAAAAAGGCTGTCAGAATAAAACAATGTTTTTAAAGCAAAATCCAAGTTGGTAATTTGACAAGTCAAAAGAAAAAGGCTGTCAGAATAAAACAATGTTTTAAAGCAAATCCAGTTTGGTAATTTGATAAGTCAAAGAATAAGGCTGTCAGAATAAAACAATGTTTTAAGCAAAATCCTAGTGGGTAATTGATAATCAAAGAAAGGCTGTCAGAATAAAACAATGTTTTAAAGCAAAATTCAGTTGTAATGTGATAAGTCAATAAGACAACTGTCAGCATAAAACAATGTTTTAAGCAAAATCAAGTTGGTAATTTGATAGTCAAAAGAAAAAGGCTGCAAATAAACATTTTTTTAAGGGTACAAATCAAGTTGGTAATTTGCTAGTCCAAAATAAAAAGGCTTCATAATAAAACAATGTTTTAAAAAAAAAAAAAAAAAAAAAAAAAAAAAAAAAAAAAAAAAAAAAAAAAAAAAAAAAAAAAAAAACAAATCCAAGTTGGTAATTTGACAATCAAAAAACAAAACTGTCATGATAAAAAATGTTTTAAATCAAAGTCCAGTGTAATGTGGATAAGTCGAAAAGAAAAAGGCTTGGTCAGAATAAAAAATGTTTCAAACAAATCCAAGTTGGTAATTTGATAAGTCAAAAGAAAAAGGCTGTAAGATAAACATGTTTTAAAGCACAATCCAAGGTGTAATTTGATAAGTAAAAGACCAAGCTGTCAGAATAAAACAATGTTTTTATTTTTTTTATTGTGTAATTTGATAAGTCCAAGAAAGGCTGTCAGAATAAAACAATGTTTTTAAAAACACAAATTAAAATTGATATAACTTCCAAATTGAATGAGTAATTTCTATATTCAATTAGAAAGACAATGTTTTTTAAAGTCCAATCCAAGTTGGTATTTATAATCAAAGAAAAAGCTGTCAGAATAAAACATGTTATTAAAGCAAAATCCAAGTTGGAAGTTGGATAAGTCAAAAGAAAAAAACTGTCAGAAAAAAAAAGCAAAATCCAAGTTGGTAATTTATATAATTGGGTAATTTGGAGCAATTCTGTGACCGTGAGAGCAGAGCATCAGTTCTCAGTGGATTTATCGTTTTATGAAGGTTAATGAACAAATTTAGCATGGGTGCCCCCCATTAACTGTGGGCGGAATCCAGGATGGTAAACTTCTTATACAAGAGCAAAAAATTAAAGAATGCTTTGATTGCTGTAAACGTACCAAAGTGTTCATCTGTTACAAGGCTTAAAAAGTATGTTTGTAGTACCTACAACGTAGGTTAGATGTATAAAACAAAAATAGTCACATTTCAAAGACGATCACCAAGTTTTTTAAAGAAATTGGTGCATATTAAAGATTTAACCTTTGGTGATTATCTTTGACATTTGACGATTTTTGTCTTATATCTTACCATACGTGTATATTGCAACTATCCTTTTTTAATCCTTGTTAACAAGACGAACACTTTTATTACCTTTTTACAGCAATCACAAGTGTTTTTCATGTTTTGACACCTGAGGCTGTATTATGAATTTTCCCCCTCCTGAATTCCGCCCACACTTTCACGAGGGCACTCCGCTAAGACATTATGCTCTGCTCTCCATGGGACAGAATTGCTCCAAATGACCCAATTAATAACACACCGGTAATTCCCTCCCGGAATTCCCTGGGAGCGTACATAGGTTCACACTTCGGGAACATACCGTTTGGCAAGCATATCGATTATGTTGCCCCATATTCCATTAGATGAGTTGACATGTGATGCGTGAGCACCTGCAGGGCTTGTGCTTTAATTCGCGCTCATCAGGCCGCAAGCGTGATAAGCTATTGAATTCTGTAACTGTATGGGCATATATTCTTTGCACCTCTACCATGTCGTAGACCATGGCTAACTTGTGTTTTGTAAACATTGATGCCACCTCATCTATAAGTAGCATTGAAAGGAATAAATGTCATGCCATCAAATTCGCCGCATTTTGTTAGAATATATCGTGAGCGCAATCTGGTGCTTTGGCTCATCAACACCACGAATTGGCAAACAGTATCTTACCTGAAATGAAGATGGCGCTGAGCTACGGCTATAGTAATTTTTGTTAATCTTGCTTCTGTTGTGTTTTTTGTACATGCTATTTATGGGGTGATTGAATATATGATTGTTTCTCATACGTTTAAGTTGAATTAACAGTATACAGACCCAATTACTTGGCTCCAGTCGAGCCGCTTAATAAGGCTATCGTTGCGGCGATAAGCTGAGCGTGCAACTGTGTGGTTCCTTAACTTTTTTTACCAAGAGCATTACCTCCATGCCCTTGCAAAATCGACAGGTGTTGATGAACGCTAACTCACAGTTGCGGGATTCTTTTCATCAATCAAAAAAAAAGATGTTCATTACATTTAGCTAGGGTATGTATATCTTTTAAGATAAAGCTTGAAGTTATTGTTAAATTGTAATACATGAGAAAATCAATCTTACCGTTATTAAAGCGAAAGCAGCGCTCACATTTATCTGGAACTCCTTTCCAGTTTTCCTTTATAAGTTTGGGATAACCGGGGTCCACTTTCTGGTCATATTCATCATATCTATAGTACTGGTCTCTGTGAAGATAATAGTCTTTTCCCGTGTACCCCCATGGTAGAGCGGCGTCTATATCATCCGGTAGACCAAGGTCCCCAATTAGCTTAGGTAAACCTGGTCTGCTCGGATTCCTTCGTACTGCCAGTATAATGATTCTGAGGAAAAGAACAAAATTGAATTTTCATATGACATAAGTGTGAACTTTGAATCGCATTCAAATACAGGTATTAAATAGCAGCAGGCGTGTCACCTCGGTGTCAGTGTTCGGGCAGTTTTGATGGAAATTCCATCTGCACTCTAACGCACAGAATAACCAGGACCTCATAGAGGATATACTTGGTGCTATAGTAAAGGCTAGGACAAGGAATGCTAAATGCCAGAATTGAAACTAGAAGTGTTAAAAATTTTAAAAAACCGTTTACGTTTCATCAATTTATCACCCCGAGAGTATTGTTACAAAAAAAAAAACAACAAAAAAAAATTTTTTGTTTTGATCTTACCCAGACTAGGATTAAAATACAAGGTATCAATGAGTCCTGTCTATGCAAATGCCCACCATGTTTCATCAGATGCCAAAGCTTAAGCCCATGATAATACGTCAGTGCCAGCGGCGATTTCGGCTCATTGGCATGCGTACACTTGATCTTGTGTCAAAACCCGGTATTAACGGACGCCATCTCTCGCTCGACTGGAAGTATATCATGGGCCTTTATTATGACAGTTTGCCGTTGATGCAGATCCTGCTAGGATACAGTTTAACTTACCTCACAGGCTATTTTTGTGGGAGAACGTGGTAACATCATTTACTTCTTTTTGGTTTATCAAAATTGAACGGTAGATTCTTTTTGGACATCATGTGACCCTCAATGCAATAATTTCGGAGTAGCATTTGATAAACATTACCGTCCTGGGGCTAATAACATTTCTACAGTACGTGATTGGCTCATTACTGATATGTTTGACCGGTCTGAAACCTTTGTAGTTTTAAGTATCATGAGGACGAGTTTTGAGATATCATTTATAAGACACGTTTTTGGTGATAAAAGGTTTAGACAAAAAACTCAAAATCTGGCCTTACAGTAATGGGTGTGCTTTAGCCCAGTATTAAGGCTCATATCTAGGTTTGTGTTTGTTATTTTTATGGCAATGGGTGTATCTTGGAATTTGTTTGGTACATTTTTTTGCAATGGTTTGTTTCTTCTTTGTTCCCGTTGACACTCAGCACTGGTCTGTATTTTTTTTAAAGAAAACGAGTCCATAGCAAAGAACCGTCATCGTAATCATGTCCAGAGACAAAATAAAACCGCTAGCAAGGGTCGTCCAAGAGTGCGGACCCATCTGCGTGCCTGGCAAATGTATCGACCTTTTCGCCCATCGTGTTAACAAAATTGAACCTTTACTATGTGGTGGCAAAGTGAAGGCAAACACATCAAATAACTTAGTACTACTAACATCTGTGAAGATGTTTTGGTCCTATCTATCTTTATATACTGATGATGCATATCCTTTTGAATTCTCTTATAAACACAGGGCAACACGCAACCTTTGATTGTGTGCTGTGTTATCCACACTCATGATGTTTGCACACTTAATGAGCGGTCATTATTTATGCCCGGGGGGAGGGGGGATGGACACGGGGGGGGGATGGAGAGTTTCAACTTTTTTTTTTTCGGCAACATTTTTTGCGTTCCCCCCTCGCTCCCGTTTCAAAATTGCACACTCCCCCCCTTGATATATGCTCATTTTGCCTTCCCCCATTTAAAAGTTCATGTTCCCCTCTCTCTCGTTGATGACAAATATCATTCACGTCCCCCCCCCTCTCTTACAAATTTTTTTTTCGGGTTCCCCCTCAAATCCTCCATCCCCTCCAGGCGTAAATAATGAACCCCTCCCTAAGTACCCCAATTCTGTGATATTTCCTAGCCAAGTAGACTATTCTAATTTCCTTTCTGTCTCCTCAGTGCATTGGCTTAGTAGATTTTTGAAATAACGGATAGTGTAACTCTGAAGGAGTTTTTCTGTTTCATTTTTCCATTCTGGGTTACAACGCCTAAACTTTAATAACTAACCTCCGCTCGGGATTTTTTGGTCCTGTGGGTTTTAAGGTATAAGCGCGATAAAATGCAAGAAAATTTTTTAAAAATGGAAATTCAATTTTTTTTAGCTTATATAGCAAAGTAAGTATGTACAATCCCATATACTACTTTTAATGTAGGACCAAAAACACACCAATAGTGTAAAAATGAAGAAAAATTAGGACAACTGTCATGCCTATACTGCAAAATTGTACAGAAAAAAAAACGTGCCCTCAAAATCTACACTAAACACTGAAATTGTGGTTTAACACCAGAATAAAGAAAGATCATAATGTTGTGTTTTGAAGTTTCAAACTGTACAGATCATGGTGGCCCATTGTTAGCTTAATCTGAGATTTCACAAGGGAAAGGCCTTTGATACGCACGTATAAGAAATTGCAAATCCATATAAAATGTACTACTAGCCTCGGATTTCAAAGCCAACCCTTGCGGGTTATGTTTGCACATCCATGCCAGTCGCAAAAATACCAAAATACGAATTGTGATGATTTTTTTTTTCAATATTGCTGGAATCAAATCGCTGCTTATCCTTTTCGTTTCGGGACACTAAGGATAATGTCCCACGCCACGTTTCCACAATTAGGAAACCTTTGCCACCAACAAGAAAGAGCGTTCAGGTGGGTACGGTGGATAGAGTGTTTGGAACAGCAGTTATCGAGGACGTATACATTGTCCAGGATATACTTTTTTTAACCTATATTGGGAGCTCACCAAGATCCCTCCGGCATTACGGACGCCTTATGATTTGTTTTCTCTGTTCCAGTTATATCAAAAGTAAAGTGCATACGACACCGATTTAGACCATCAAATGACATGTACGTGCCAGAATTGTGGCTGAAGTTAAGGGAACGAGAAACATGATATGGGAATACTGTCAGAGAAAGATGATGATGGATCATGCTGGATTTCAAAAAGGAAGATGGAGATATGAATTGGATTTTGAAGATATAGGCTAAACCATTTGTTCTTGTCATCTGTTGACGGCATATTGTTTATAAAGAGGGAGATAAAGTTTTAGGTAACATCAAATAGTTTGGTAATTTTGTGAGTCTTGCGTGCCCAAAAAGAAAATAGTGCGTGTTACACAACGCTATTATACATAGCCAAGTATTTCATCATTCAACTTTTTTTCCACCTGTGAATCCCATCCGACTTGGTAACTGTGTTCAAGAGAACTTGCTTTCCTTCAATCGTTGCTCATTAGAAGTTCAGCACTATTTATCACCATGATCACGACAAAGAGCGACCTTGTTGAATAGTTTGGAATGACTGAAATAAAACTTTGGTTTTCATAACCAGACAAATCTGATTATTTCACAAAAGGTGTAAAGTTGTTTTACATTCCTAGTGCTTGAAAATAAATTGCTGTCAATTTTGTATTTGTATTTTCTAACTGTTGGAATAGAGCTACGGCGGTACAAATCATTGTGTTACGGCTTCTATACATACATGTAAAATATCAAACGAAATATTCATGAACTATATTGGTTAGCTAATAATGTACCTTTAAAAACATTATTTTTCCATCTATCCTTTCGTAGGTAGCGTCAATTTTATTTGGTAGTTCCTTCCAAAACCTGGATACCTCTATTGGATAACCCGGTAAGGAATCGCCAGGAGATATCAAACGCCAGAAACCATTGCCCTGCAAAGTTAGAAGGAATTGAATAAGAGAAGATAATACGAAGGTTGGTAGTCATGAATTGTAGTTGATTCCTAACAGGGTAGGAAACCTCGGTAACAAAGTTTGTAATTATAAGTATCACAGTCACACCAGCCTTCTTTATAAAAGTGTGGCCAACACACGTACAAGTCCCTCGGCCTGCTCGAGCAATATGTGGTTCCTTGACTTTCTCGGTAAATTCGAAGAAACTTCACGATCGTTCTTGTAAGGCCGTATTTGTCTCAATGAAGCGCAAGAAAAGTTTCCACAACACTGGAAGCAATAAGCCCTGTTTCCACAACAAAAGAATAATTTGACAAGCAGGAATGGGAATATTTTGACAAGAAGCCTGATAAACAGCTGAAAATGACCGAAATGGCCCTGAAACATAATAAATAAATTTTCGTAAATCTTGAACAACAAAAAGCCTGAATTCTGGCAAAAAAATATAAAAATTCTCATCCCTGATGATGACATATGTTCGTACGATTTAGTGCATGTAATTAAGTTTGGGCCAAAAGGTGTTAACTGTATATTTTCATTGAATAATTTATAATGTTTTCCATTTTCTGGCATCATAAATGCATATTTGTTTTTTTTTTTTTTGTTTTTTTTTTGCAATTTAGGGCTTATCTACACACCAAATAGCGATTCTTAGTTATATATATATGATTAATAAATTTTAAATAAGTGCCTATAGATTTCTTCTTGCTGTGGAAAAAAATTTGGATAACGTAATGATAGAAAACAATACACTGGTTGTTATTTATATTTATTTTAATTCATGTATTTTCTCATTTTATCTATTTCTAAAACAAATTATGCAACAAAAAGGAGAAGATTAGTAAAAGATTGGTAAAAGCTAGGTTTTAGCCATTACGTTTCGCCGAAACTTCGCTACTTTCACTAAATCTCACGGCTACAACGTCAACACTTTGTAAAATAATAAAGAGCCTGATGAAAACTTTGATTAACACCTTACCCGAAAAAGCATGAGTTCTCCCCGAATTCTGGTTGCCGCTGAATAACTTTTAGTACAGGTTTCTGGAGCAGTGCTAACTGTGGGGGCATCTGGGTCGGCCGGTGGTGGCCTAGTTGGTAGGTTAGGTCTTGCAGGATAGTTAGGGTTACCCGGAGCATACGGTCGCGAACCTGTTGGTCGTAAATGTCAACTTAAATTGATTACATTGCAGGGTAGAAATTAATTATAATTGTCAAATCAAAAGTGGTTCCGTTCCCGGGATGCAGGGTAAAACCACTAGTGACCTTTTTGCTATACAGTGTATCCGACACATCCATTTGCCTCAATTGAGATAGTGGCGCTAATAACTGGCCAATTATAAAGAAAATAATGAGAAGATATGATAGTTCTGACAAGTGGAATATTGAAAATACGTCATCAATTTAAAATCAGCATTATGCACAGCATGTTGTTGGTTTTATCCTAAAATGTTTGAAATGGCGTATGAACACTTCATTTGTATAAGAACACAAATATGAAGTTCCACAAAACACTTCTCAAGTTTGAATGCCTTCATATATAGGCCTACTTCCCTTAAGGCGCACACGTAGTCTTTTGGCAACTTGGTCATTACATGCTCGTTCTTCCCTACGAGGCGTGATTGGACATTTCGAAATATTGTGGATATTCTGTTAATTTATGATTGCAATTGTAGGTGATGAATACTTTTCACTGAAGTAACATTGATTTTTCATGTTTATAATTAAAAAAAAAACATTTGCAAAGCCTGCCGAATTTTGCACCACTGATTGGATGTGCACATGGTATGGTTAAATCACCCTTGCACTTTGGGCTATTATATTTTATGTTAAGAAGAATTTCACATGTTATCTGACGTAATCTACTGAAAAAGGTCAAGATATATCAGGTTCAAGTATTATTATTATTATTATTACAAAGCATTTATATGGCGCTCTATGGAGAACAGAGCGCCTAACAAAGTGACATATACAAAAGTAATTAGGCAACAATACATAGGAACAAAGCAAAAGCAAAAAGCAGCTAACATGAGGAAAACGCTCAATCGGATGAAGGAAATAAGTAAGTTTTAAGCATCCCCTTGAAGACAGGAACCGACGCTGCCTCTCTGAGATCAACAGGGAGCGGATTCCATAACCGAGGCGGACATATCATGAACGAGGAATAGCCAGCCTTCTTTTGAGATTTAGGAATAAAGAGGTCTGAAAACTGCTTTCTCAATGGTAACTCTTTTGGTGCGATCTTCGAAATATGAGTTAAACCAAGATTTGGTTGTCCCAACTATACCAAACCGACTTTCCATCCTAGAGACCATATACCATGGTCGACCGTGTTTAAAAGCGGCCCGACATGTCAAGTGGACATGAGACATCTTGCCTTTATCTAACTAGAGATTGGAGAATATCGTTTTTAACCCGAAGTAAAGCTCTCAGTACTGTTTGCTTTTTGTAGCTAATATTGATTTCTCCCTAGGCCTTACGGTCCCCCACCCCCCCCACATGGTGCCCTTTAATTTGACAGTGGCTTGGCTTTTTCGACGATTTTGGGACAAACAAAACTTATTTTTGCGAATGGCCCTGTAGCGATTAACGTAATAGGATCTACCGTGGGTTTCTTGAGACACAAGTTACGAACGATTTTTTTTCAAAGTAGATGGAAACAACCACTAACAGGGAAAGTGTATATAGCAGGCAACAACGCATTTAAAATTTTCTTGACCATCAAAAGGTAGATAATCGCAGACACAAGATTTGCTTGGAAACGTCATGATAATATTTTGAACATCAATCACCTGAATTGGTTGGGAATGCGCACGTGCAAAGGCTCGTCAATCATAGGGGAGGGCTCAGGGTGGGGCTATATCTGTATAAAGATCAGACCTTGTTCCTAATCTTCTCAACTTTATCAATGAAGTATGACAAAAACTTGTTTGAGAGGTCTTCATATGAATTACAGAGTCTGGGATAATGGAATTGACTTATTAAGAATGGACTGATTGGTATTATATACATTTTTTTGAACTGGCATTCATACTTTTTAGGAAAAAATCATTTTTAGAATCCGTTTTATGAGTTTTATAACATGATCCTTCTGCTCTAAATGCATCAGTTCAGATTGGTTTTTTCCATCTGCGCTCGAAGATCAGTAAGATTTGCGATAAAAAACCGTTAAGTGATATTTCACATAGAGCGCGAGTAAGCCGACCTAACGATTAAATGCTTGGTGGCTTATACAACAAACTGGTGTAGCAGGTCAACTTTTCAATATATCTTTTCAAATGCAAAAAATGCAAATTATTATTACATAGTTAGAGGGGCACTTCGTGATTCCAGCACCTAAGTTTGATTCATTATTTCATGGTTCGCTCGATATCCTTAAGAAAAGCTTATTACCAAATTTGAGTGATTCCGATCTTGCGGTTTGTGTCATAGCATTCTTTTGTTTCCCACGGTACCATAGTCCACTGTGCTGTAATTTTCTGTCCGTTTTTACAGACAGAAAATCAAAAGCGCGAATTCTTTCCAAATAACTACCGAATTTTCACGCAATATTTGGTACACATGGATTACTAAGCTAACGTCAGATGATATAAAAATCCTCAACTTTTTCAGGTTAAGTCGGGGGGACGATTTTTTTGATCACGAAATGCCCTTTAATCATTTTAACACCATTTGAATCGCTGAAAAGGACCGAATGGGATAGGTAAACAAGCATCCAACTCCTGACAATAGAGGAATGAAACAGGAGAAGCGAAATAGACGAAGCAAGGAGGATGAATCTCTTACATGTTATTGGATCCTAACCTGATGCCCTCTAACCATATAGCATTTGTATTCTATTCTGTCGGTCGTAAGGAGCTGAAATCCAGGAATAGACCCTTGTAAAGGTGCCCTTTAAAGAGTCACGATCCGAGGAATGTCCTAGGCCAAGACTGGTGTTCCAACCTCGTGCGCTGCTACTAAAAACAAGTGGTGCCTGTACAGTGGAGAAAATACACCAGTTGCAGCTTTGACCTAACACTTCAGCTAACTTCGTGCAGAACTAAAATCCGTACCTTATTGCTTAACTCCTTTTAGACCAACACGGGCGTGCCAAAGACCTTAAACAGTTTAATGAGATCTTCCAAAAGAGGCATACTTATAGTTTTAGTGGTGTGTTTGTTTTGTAGATGAGCCATAGTTTTTGTCCAAATGCAGCTAAATGTGAAATGTCTTACTGACCTTCATATGAACGTGTAGTATAGTGCTCGTCCTCATCAAAATTGTGCGTCTCCTCCAATCCCCCCTTCAACCAGGGAAAAACGCGTGAGCAAGTTGTTCCTCCGGGCCCGTCAAATGGATAGCCGTCTCCATGCATGTTAGTTTTCTGAAAACGTTGACCTCAATATCGGCATGCGTCGACTCGCCGAAGTATAAGGGGTGACGTCACTCCGACTTGAATAGTGCATTTCTAATGGCATCTTCAACGTCTGCTTCTGATTTATCTGGTGTATAGCTGACGATTCTGATCAAAAAGAAGAGGGTTCATTATGCAGTTTCCCCACAATCCGGTCTATTAAAGTATGGTTGTACTGTAAAAATACATGTAAATTCTGTTTTTATACGGACACCCCATTTTCTGTCAACAAAATTACGGTAGCAATTACACTATAGGGGGTTGGGCCCGACTGTAAAAATAGTTATACTTGAAACTGTATATTGTATTTGGAGCTATTTAATAAGTTTGGAAATGACCACCCTTACCTTGTAAACGATCCCAATGTGGGCCAAATAGCTCAATCAGGTAGCGCTCGACTCCAGTGTAGGCTCATCCATGCTTATAGGCGTGCGTTCGAGCCCTGTGAGATTCAGCTGTCCTTGTAATTTCCTTCCCTGGAGCAAGAAATTAACCGCTTGTTGTCTCGATTTACCCCATGCTATATTTGGAAGCTGGTCCCGGCTGCGATGGTTCTCGATGTATGTTTGCTGATAGGGAAAGCGCGATCCCGATCTGCTGCATCCCTTGAATGATGCTTAAAATGTTTATGGTATGGTTGGCCACGTGATCACGACCCATTTGTTGAGCGCTTAGAGGCCAATCGCATAAGGCGCTATATAAATCTCTGCTATTAATATTATTATTAGTTTGTTTGTAAAAATTCGTCAAAGGCTATAAAGCATAGGCGTCAATCCCGGTGTATGGGGATATACCCCCCCCCCCTATTTTGGATGAGGGGGGATGGTCAATACACTGTTAAATTTCCGGAAAGTAAGAAACAGATTTTCCGTAAATTTACGGAAATCGTTTTACAAAACAATAATAAAAAACAAAAAACATAAAATGTTAATTTACGGAAAGATTTCAAAATTTCTGGCAGCAATAGTTCCGGACTTTTTGTTTTTGTTCCGTATTTTAAATTACGGAAATTAAAAATTCTGTTAAAATACACATTTTTTCCATTAACTGAAACAAATGTCTGTAAAATTACGTCAATTTTCCGTTAATTGACATTAACTTTCTGTAAATTTACCCTAAAATGTCTGGAAAGACTGCTGCAGAAATTCGGAAATACGGAATTTTTTTTTAACATGTACGATCATCCCCCCCCCCCCCCAATGTATGGATGCCTTCAATATGCTTTTGACCAAAATAATCTCATAATTTCCAGTTTTAGTTAAAATGGTAAATTTCCGCGCATTTTGTTTCCTAATTACAATCAAAATTTAACGATTTAGTTTCTAATGGCAAATTTGTTGGCGCGCTTCACAGTGCTAATAATGGATCTTTTCGGCAACCCCGGTTTCAGTCATACTTTTCATCAAAACCCATCCCTCCCCCCCCCCCCCCAATGTTCAAAAGAAATTTACGGCCACTGTAATTTTTACACGGTGTTTTGTGGCAGAATGGATGCCCATATAATACTGAAAATGTAGGCCACAAATATCTTTATTGTACTTATGTATAATTCACATTCATAGTATTTAATAATGATTTTACATTCCTTAAACTTTGAATAATCCTAAAAGCCACATTTTTAATTTTAGTCTTAATTTGGCCTCGATTTAACGTAAACCTAGTATTTTCTGTATTTTCAAATTACAGATAATCCTGTCATTTTTTAAACTTCACATACATACATTTTATGTATTCAATGTATGTTTTACAGTTGGTAATAACATCAGACACCTTTAGTTGTATCATCTTCCTGAAGATTGCGATCTGCACTTTGGATCTCCGGCAGCTTATTAGCTTTTCTAAGATAACCTTACCGAGTCCATCACTAAGTGCTTGAATTGCAAACTTATCCTGAAATGCCGGTAACATGAAAAGAAGCTAGCTGGAATGGCCTGGCATCAGTATATGGAAGATCGAAAGAACTCCGAGTAAATCGGACTTTTGCATTGTTTAACTGCAGTTTTTTTAAGCCTAATATTAAGCTTATCGATTTATTAACTCTTGCTTGTTCCGCTTATTGTTGTCATGGTTTAGTTGAATTAGCTGTCGAATAGCTGTTTTGTTGATTAGCTGCTCAATTGTATTTTATTTTGGTTGTACATCTACTTTCCTCTTATTAGCGTGTTTGTTATTAACTATCTGCATGTTAATTCGTTCTTTTCTCAGCGGTTTCCAGTGAATACCGGTTTATCACAGGATGTCTTCGTCCAGCTCCAACGGAGAACTTATACATCAGGCATTCGTCGTAGTGTAGCAAGCATGCAAGAGCGTAGCTGCCAAGTATCTAATGATAAGCACCCGATACCGGACAGAGACCTGCTGCTAACCGCCTTTTAAAAATCGAGAGAGATAGTTTCTTAAGCAAAGCCCAACCCCTTGAAACAGTCTCTAAGGAGTCGTCTTGTGGAAAGAAAGACTTGCTATCAACCAAGTAACATCTATTATTATTGAACCTGGTGAGCATCATCCATACACCTGGAGCTGACTCGTCATGGGCTGAATAGCGATGTCAGATTGAGAACCAGAATCGGCCGATCTAAGGTTTCCTTGCAGAAGTGGGGCTACCTGGCAGCAGATCAGAACACTGCTGTGATTGTGGAACAGCACAACGGAAATGGAACATCTCTTGGTCTGCCCAATGCTGGAGCAACAATGCACAAACAAGGACCTTGCAAATTCAGCGAAGCAGCATGCAGACATTGAACCCTTCTCTGGCTTGATCATATTTTTGGACACGATATGAGAAAAAGTGAATGCATACGGCTGATTTCTCAAATCGCTTGTTGCGTGAATTATTTGTTAGTTGTTCTGTTGTATTTACTATTTTTTATTTATTTATTTTTGTACTTCTACTTTCCTCTTATTAGCGTGTTTGTTATTAACTATCTGCATGTTAATTCGTTCTTTTCCCAGCGGTTGCCAGCGAATGCATACCGCCGAAATCTCATATCGCTCGGTGCGTCACTTTCCATGACGTCTTTCAGTCCACATCTGGGTAAGGACATCAGCCTTTGTGTTTCCCCATCGAAGGTACCGGTTTCCTGGAGGCCATAAAAGCGTTGGAAATTCCTGATGCCGTTTTCAAACTCCTCTCTGGTGAAAATTGTACCGGCTTCTGGATTGGCTTCTGGTAAAAAGCCGTATGTCATGAAGAAACCCCTGAATGATTTTTAACAAGGAAGAAAGACTTGTTTAATTCACGGTGATACTCCCCTAGGTTACGTGACTTTATCAGCATGTCTATGCGTGAACCGACATATCATGCATGCCCAAAACGTTTAAATTAGGTACCAATGTTGTTTTCAAAAAGATTTACTCTTTTGTAATATTTATTTGCAAAGAAAGCAGTTATTTCTGAAGGTCTAAATTAAAAAAAATATATAATTTGTACTGTTGCCAAACACAACGTTTACTTATTATTATCATCATCATCATCATCATCATTATTGTAGGGACACCTCATTAGTGATTTGCCTATGGGGACCCTAAGGAACCTAACGCAATGACGCAGTGGGTTTGAATGTTATACAAAGCGGGAAATCAAAGCGAGAAACACGCACCAATAGAGTATAATTGGTCCCCGTAAGTGTAAGATGCCCCGGGACTTTGATTCGTCCAATCAGAGTTCAATCGCGTGGAACTTGAACTTTCTTTATTTTTTTTAGTTGAGTCCCGTCTACAACACGTGTTGTTACAAGTTGCAATTTTAGAACACGGTCGTATTCAGTGAGTCAATACAATTGTCATACAATTGGGTCTAAAAGGGTCAATTTTTCTATAAAAAATTTTTTTTTTTTTTTAAGGAAAATTTAATCGAGGTCCCGCCGAGACTTCAACTCGGATCGCTGATTTAAAGTCCAGTGCTAACCATTACACCACGGACAACATGCCATTTTGTGTCACCTACGGGTGGTAAAAAAAAACTTGACCCTGATTGGGTCCGTTCGCGCCATTTGAATTTGAAAGCAAAATCTTGTAACATATGCGGTATCATCTGAAAGCTTTGTTCATTATCTTTAATTTGCTGTCAAGATCATTCACATAGGTTAGGTCTGACCGACTACAGTTGTTTAAATCAAGTAGTGTGTTTTGTGGCTCTGTCCACGGATTCCACATTAAATGAACGGCGTTTAACGACGCAAATCAGTGCCAGAAGAACATGGAGCTATTTAATTGAACTGCATATAATGTGACGCTGTTAAACTCCACAAAATTCAGTCCATCGAATTTACCATCGATGCTCTCTTATCTTTTCTACGTCTTCATCACTCATAAAAACCATTGAAAAATAAATACATTATACATGTATCAGTTTCTGGAGGAGTTGAATGATCATACCGTCTGAAGGAACACACATCGGTGACAACCTTTTGAGGTTTTAAAGTGATCGTCTATATTTTAAACCAAAATATGCACATCTTTAAAAAAGTGTTTTCAAAATAAAATTTTTTAGGTTTTTTCTTTTTTTAAAAAAAGACAAAACTTCTTAAATACTTACATAAACATATACAATACCCTTATGATCATTTTGGGAGTAATTTGCTTAGGTTGGCTGCCGTGCCATTCAAATGGGAATCCGTGGATAGGGGTAAAAGCTGACTCTCGATTCAAAAGACAGTAGTTCGGCCTATACTTATCCGCTTGGAATGATCTTTGGCAGCAAATTAAAGATAATTAAATAGGGCTTTCCGCTGAATAATATATGTTTAGATATAGGTTTTTAAATAATTCCAAATGCACTATCATGGTCAAGTTTTTTTTTTACTCACCCTGTACTGCATAATATTCAGCATGGTAGCGTGCAATCATGTGTGCAAATACACATTTGACAGTTTATTTGCGCTCTTAACGTTAATAAACAGGTCCTAATTGTTGAAACTTCAGTGGAAGACGTGGTAATAAGCGTATCACACATATTAACGCGTGTCCAAAGTTACGTAAATATACACTTCAACTGAAATGACTAAGAGTATTAGTTTTATTATTACCTCCTTATATTCCTGTGCGAAATTTATAGTTAACTATTTCAGGCTGATCATATTCAGTCAGTCCAAGATAAAACAATATTAAAAACCATCAATTTGATCAACAATTTAATCGTTACCCATGATTTGGCGAAACAGAACTTATTAAAGCAGGAAACGGAGATAAATCGCAATCGTCCCGGGGTGTAATGGTTATCACTCTGGACTTTGAATCCAGCGATCCGGGTTCAAGTCAGGCGGGACCGATCTGCTTCACTAATTCTTCGCCTTTTTTTTAAATTTCTATTCGTTTTTGTACTTATTTTATAGATTTAGAAGTTTTTTTTAAATCCTGTATTTTACAAAAGTAACACAACAGATTTGGTACCATTTGCAGCTGAACCATGCATTTAATAAACCTTTGTGGAAAGATTCCTGAAATCTTGGGATAGGAGCAGAAAGTAACGTTTTTTCTTTTTTTATATGGCCAAGATAATGCTGGTGGGCTATAGGCCTCACTATGTGCAGTTCTATGGCTAACCTAAATTATGTTCAAGATTTGTAAAATGGTTGATATTTCTCAAATCAACGTGATTGTATTATTGAATTTTGTATTAGAAGATTCCCTATAAAGTCTATGCTACTATTCAAGTTTAACGTCATGTTACAAGTACAAGAGTGTTGGGAATACTTATATTACTTAAAATTTCCATGGCTACGGCGCGGCTTCATCTATATACCCCTCTCCATGCTACTAACAGCTAATTTAAAGAGCCATGTAATCGGCCTCGTCCTCAGGGCCCGTAGCCCAGGGGGGTGCGGGGGGGGGGTGCGATCACCCCCCCCCAACATGACAAAGGTCCGCTTTTTGAATGTTGAAGGTCCGCTTTGTCATGCTTTAAGGTCCGTTGTTTCAAGCTGAAGTTTGCCTGCTTTCCTAAATTCTGTTGTTTTCGGTTTCTGATGTATGTTATATGGTTGATTAAGTAGCTGTTATTCCCTTGGCATTACCATTACACGTTTTTGAACGCTGCGATGAATGTTAGGTCACCTCGAACAATTGGTTTGTTGGAACGCAAAAGGTCCACTTCGGAAAATCCCACCCCCCCCCCCCCCACACACACAAATTCCTGGCTACGGGCCTGCTCCGTCCTCCATGCAGATTTTACCGGAAGCATTCAAAATGTTTGGTATGCAGATCTACTATTTGTCTCATTTACTCTTATTCTTAGGGCTAAAGTATGTTTGGTTGGATGTTATGAGAGAAAACATGGGCACTTTTGGTCAACCAATATTAAAGGCACTATCAGTGATTTGGCTAAATTAGAAAATCGAAAAACATAAAAATCATATTTTTGCCTGTCCTGTACAAGTACAGGTATCCTACCATACCCACAAATGATAGACCATAAAGCAGCCTAATAAGGACAAAATTTGATATTTTAGTCCATTTACTGTCTGTACGGACATTACTACAACACGTAATTGAATGGAGATTCATATCTTTGACACTGCGTTTTTCGTCCTTTTCTGGTATTTTTCAGTTGAAAAAGTCATTTATGAAAATTCTACAGAACTTATCATTCACTTTTAAGCTAATCTGCAACTTTCAAATATTTTTACTCTTTTTGGTGAATCACTGATATATTTAATTTTAGACAGTACTCTATGATAGGATTACAAAATCATATTCGGAAACTTTACATCTGGGTTTTGGGTACTAGGGCATTCTTTAAGATCAAAACTTTAAATCCACCTTTAATTTATTATCGCATCATTACAAATTATCATTATCTTGAAAATGTAAGGCCGTAGAATAGTCTAACTACAGGCTATATTTTTGATCCAAAATAAACAACTTAATGAGTGTAGAATATCACCACAATAAAACCTGCCAAAAATTATGAAAAGTAACCGGCCCTAATTTAATTTCACATTTTCACAGAATTATAGAAGTATGTTTTTGCTAGAAATCTATTACGTAATTTACTGAATTAAAATGCGAATCCGAGTCCAGATTTGATGCAGGGGCTGCATTGGAATTAGTACCCCCATCGCCTGATGTTGTGTGCGCAATATGCCTAATCCGACCGTCCTCTATAGGATATTGCTCTAACCGTGAATTACAAAGTTCCTATGGTGTAACCTCTAATTTCGGACTTGGAGCTTAGGTCAGTTTCATGTCACACGCAATACGGTAAGGGTAGGCCCTATATTAGTATGGCACGCCAGAGCGGACAAAAAACGTCGAGTGACCACACTGCCGTCGAGTAATGCAACACGAACACCAGCGAGTTGGCAACAAATACACCAATTTCAACTTAGTACCCCGTGGGGGGGGGGGGTTCTGTATTGGAAAGGGGGTACGGGGATGTGCGGCCGAGAAGGGAACCCCATCATTCAGCCCTTTGTGGTATAATAACAGCCCTTTTTCTTGAAAATTGGTAAAGAAAGGGTTTGATTTCTGTCTATTTTTTACAGTGGTTAATCGCAAGAAGGAATGAAACAAACCCAAATGTCAGAAATAGTGCTGCCAGATGGCCCAAATACATTTTAACACTAGTTTTCTCTCAGCTTCTGGGCTTTGCCCGCAAAACCTCCACCAACGTAGGTATAGAGGTGGGTAGCAATCTGTCCTTTTTGTATATTTTCGGGGGAGTGGTTCAAACACCCTGCCGAACATCCCTACCCAAACCACAAGTGAACCCCCCCCCCCACACAACCCACACACACCACACCGGGCTCAGTACGCCTTCCCAGAGAGTCCGGCGCGGCAACAGAGCACTTGCCCCAATTCATTTAGACTCGTGAAAGGCTCGTGCGTCGAAGACTACACCACCAGCACGAAACGTAGTTTGCTGCCCTCTATAATGACCTCGCTAGCCATCACTTTATACCTGTCAGTCATCGTGATTAGGGCATAAATGTCATTCTATTCCGTTTCTCCCCTGTCTACATACATACATAAGTTTATACTTCCTATGGATTATTATCATAATTCGGTCGGTCTTGACTTTCAAATATTTCACTGTGCGCCTTGTTTCTTCTTTTCCCCTTTGCCAAAGAATCGTCACGATATAGGCCTACCTGAGGAACTTGCTACTTTTGAATGTCAAAACTCCCTAACTACGTTTCTTGTCCCCACGGAGAAGGACGCGTAATCTAATTTGATTCAAACCGGAAATCAATCACCTTATGTGTCGGTGTTATACAGTTGTGAAGTGTCCAATTCAATACGTCTACTAAATGAAAATCAATTGTCTAAAATTAGGATGCTCCCTTCATCAAGGTTGAAAAGTGGTGAAAGCAACTCGTCAAGAAATGTCTAATCTTGCCTATGATCTAAAGCACATGTTCTATACCTCAAATTTTTAACTGAAATTTCAACCCATTCGTTTCTATTAATTTTTTTACTGCACTTTCATTTTGACCCTCCATATTCCACAACTTTCTATATTGACATAAAACATTTAATGAATAAAATGATTCCTATTTAAGAAAAATACCCAATGGCCAATGTCACTCAACCACATTTACAGAGTTAATTCTCGGGTTTCATTGCACATTACGCGATAAGAGATAAAAATGCAAAGACAGTAAGCAAATTTTGCATATAGTTACCGGCTTACACTGATTCTAATAAAGCAATTTAGACAAATAAAGATGTTTATTTCTAAATGAAAAAAACACAATGCTGAAGTGCGTTATTGTTCGAAACAGGACGTGCTAATTTGTCAAATTATATCACCCTCTTAACCCACTTCCACTTGAAAAATAACCACGAAAAACAAACAAAACAAAAATTGAACCAACAAAACAACCAACGACGCCATAGATGAGAAATATAGGGTTACAACGAAGAATCGAGACTCAAACAATACCCATGCAAGGGGGAAAGGAAATCCATTTAAGCATTTGTGCCCATGGTCTCCTGAACTCCTGTGGTGACCCTAAGAAAACCGATTTGCCTAAAATTGTACAAAACTCACACTTCGGAATTGTTTTCAAAATCATTGGATGAGATATGTAAGGCCTATACTGTGTTTAAAATTACTTTGGCATTTATTTGTAACTAGCTTCAGTAGCGTGTTATCGCAAAGCAAGTGTTTATTTCTCTGCTTGCAAAAAGGCATTTCTGTAGACTTTTGGTGGGTAAAATCCGGTCTCATCAATGTCTTCAAGTTTTAGGCCTATCTTATAAAGATCAGTATATTGCCCTGGATAATTTAAGTAGGCCTACATAGCCAGAAGAACAAATGGTAAAACGCTGATCGTGGATTCACGTTGACGTATAACAAAACGCACACACACACCTACTTGTCAAATATGTCAATAGTCTTCAACTGTGATAGCATCTTCTCATAATCAATGTGTTTTCTTAAAGGTTGAAAGTTGACAGTAACTGGGCTATCGGAGAGTAGCTTCTTTCCTATTGGATATCCGAATCTTATTCAGTGGTTTATTGTTCCACGTTTCTTGGTTTACCGTGCAGGACATGTCGTTTAGACCAATAATTGCTCAAATGACATAAAATTACGTTCATTAAATTCTCAAACCAAGGGAGGAAGGCTAGCTACGTCCGTTCAAAGAATGATGTGTTCCCCAGTTCAAACCTCCTTCTGATCGCTAACCTATTCTCCTTTTCTGGTTTAGGGTTGTACTCATAGCCAGGAAGGGGTGACTTAAATGCCCTTGTGAAGGCAGTATATTTATTAATTCAAATAACACGAAATCTTGATTTTACCAAGAGCAGGGTTGTATACCACCACCTATTGGCCTTTAAAGCCCCACCCAAAAGAAATAAACAATCATAACATAACAAACAAAACAAAACAAAGGAAATGTTACTAGAAGTGGCAAATTTAGGTGCCAAAAAGCAGAAACCGTTACAAATTGTAGCCTACCAGTTTAATGCCTATAATATTGGGACCCTTACAATACCATTAGGCTCATATCGACAAAAATGCAAAATTTCATTTAGAACCTTGCATAATATCAAGGTGACGATATAATACAGTTCAGTTCAGAGGGTGAATTGAACCAACCCCATAATGCATTGCAATGTGTCTATATTGAACTGTACAAAGCACATGTCAGTACTTAGGGATCAAAAGTGTTCAAGAAGTTTAAGAACCACAAGAAATTTCATAATCATGATAAGAAATTCATTAAAAACTTTTTATGTGTTACTATGGGCTTCTTAGCTATTTTTATGGGATCACATGTCCTTATTTTTTCATCGCATGTTCATCCTATTACACAAATCGCCTCAAAGATATTACCATCAGGGTCGGGACAGTGGATGTTCCCCAGTCCTCGGCAATTAGAAACCTTGGTGTCGTGTTTGATCAGACAATGTCTATGACTGAACATGTAAAGGTCATCATTAAGTCTGTTAACTTTCACCTTCGCAATATTTACCGGATCCGCCGCTTTATCACATTTGAGAGTTGTCATCATCTCGTCCGTTCACTGATTTTATCTCGCATTGACTATGCCAATTCACTTTTGTATGGAATGTCGGCCAGAGATCGGAGTAAACTTCAGATTTTGCAGAATAGAGCAGCAAAAAAAAAAAAAAAAAAAATAACAAATTTAGGTGCCAAAAAGCAGAAACCGTTACAAATTGTAGCCTACCATTTTAATGCCTATAATATTGGGACCCTTACAATACCATTAGGCTCATATCGACAAAAATGCAAAATTTCATTTAGAACCTTGCAATAATATCAAGGTGACGATATAATACAGTTCAGTTCAGAGGGTGAATTGAACCAACCCCATAATGCATTGCAATGTGTCTATATTGAACTGTACAAAGCACATGTCAGTACTTAGAGATCAAAAGTGTTCAAGAAGTTTAAGAACCACAAGAAATTTCATAATCATGATAAGAAATTCATTAAAAACTTTTTATGTGTTACTATGGGCTTCTTAGCTATTTTTATGGGATCACATGTCCTTATTGAGGTAATAGTTCTCAAAACTGGTGCATTGTGGGATTGACTCAATACACCCTCTGAGTTCAACCAAACCTGTTTAAGTGATGATATGCTTTTCAGCTAAACGCACCTGCCACCCGTTCTTAACAAGTTCATCGAGACAATTTAACTGGCCTAATCTCGAACTTGGCAACAGGATGACAACAAGCCAGCGACCAGTTACTGATGAAATATAGGCCTATTGCGAAGGCATAATACGTACCAAAACCCACTTCCCAACACAAAAGAAGGATCATTATGTTGTTTTTTCTTATTTATTTCCAATATGTATGTGCATCTATAGCTATACTACCTTTGTGTTTTGAATTCTGTTGTTAATATCGTATTTGATGCAAAAATAAAATTCCAGAATCTCATATTTTTAAGGGGGGTCATTGGGTATACTCATCGGCTAAATTTGGTAATTAATGTGGATCAATGGCCTAGTTCTTTTTATGCTACTAAAAAATTGAAGGCATTTGCAAAGATGACAGGTAAATGGACGTAGGCCTAAGTCAATGCAACACGTTACGATTAAGACTGTTGCAGTATAGGCTTCGTGTTGACCATTAGTCCTCCCTGATCCGATAGCCCAGAGCTAGCGCCATTGTAACACATCTCAAGGTACAAAAGGTTTGAGTATTAAATCTCTAGGTAGACTGACAGGGCCCCATGACAACTCATTCTTAAGTGCCGCCAAAGGTGCCTTAAGGAGGGGGCCAAGACAAATTGTGTACAGATGTCAATTTTTAAATTTGTTCTATCATGTTACAATTATACCCATTTTATTGTCCTGACCACAAGGATTCAGAAAAGGTTATAGTTTGTACTATCATCACCAGCAAATATTTTCGAGAGTTATAACAAGCTAAAACAACAGCAAACATCAATAAAAAGTGGGCATTCGAGGTGTACAGGGGTCACACCATTTTAAGTTGCCTGCCAATTGGGATAAAATGGTGTCAAATGATTGGTGAGCCATAGGATAACCTATGAATGTTTTTTTTGGTGTCTCAAATGCTCTTAGAACGGGGGGGAACAAGGTTCTGCGCCTTAATGCAATGGCCGTTGACCTTCTGTGGGCCCCTACATCGGTACTAAGCATTTTAGAGAGGTTCCCAAACTATTCCTATTTTAGATCCTATGAACTCCATCATAATTTGCACCATTTTATTTATCTTCATCGGAGCACTCTAAAATTTGAATCCCTGTACAACGGTGAATTGACCCTTTTTTATTGATTTTTGCTGTTTTTAGCCTACTCTTAAACTTACTTTGTGTGATAGTACAAACATATACCTTTCACTGAATCCTTATGGTTAGACAAATTACATGGTATACCTTTCAACATGATTGAAGCACAAAAAAAAAAAATAAAAAAAAAAGGAAAAAGAAAACAATTTAAAAATCTTACCCCTGTACAACGTTGGTCTTGGCCCCCCTCTCCTATAAGCACCATTTGCTGCACTTAAGAATTATGTCTCAGGGGTTCAATTTCTCCTGTCAGTCTGTCTCATATTTATCACTCAACTTTGGTACTGAGATGTAGTTACAAATGTCCTGTATAGCTCCCGGTTATCTTGTTCTGAATGTACATGGTAAATGAATGTTTCCGGGATGTTGCGAACTGTCTCGTGGGGAATGTGACTTTTATTTGCTCCTCAGTGCGCTCTCATTGTGGCATGCCTATCATGAAGATATCCACTCAGAGATATGGAGAACCGTCCACGGTCCTGTGCCTCTCTCAAATTCCCAGAGGCTAGTCAATTTTGTCATCGTATACGCCTTGGGAACGAGACCAGTCCATTTGTCTGTGATTCTAACAAGGGTTCTTGTTGTTTCTCACAATAAGCCGTACATTAGACCTATGTTTGTACATTCGCTGGCTGCACGATTAGTAAGTGTGTGGTTGTGAGGGCAAATTTTAGCTAGCTGAAACTTAATGTTCCTCTGCATTTTTATACCACAGTGTCTTTCAAGACACACTGTGTGCTTAGTACATTAACATAGGGAGTGTGGGCCTACAGATTTATCGATCTGGAAATCCCTTATTTAATGACTTAACAAATAAGTTAATTTTCTGCCTAAAAGAGTAACCAGCGAAGTGTCATCCATATATCATGTGGTTCCCAACCTCACGTGCCTCCGGTTTGGTAACCCATGGACCATGCAATGCTAATTGATTTCGCGTGTTTGGATTTCCCTGGCCATGTGGATTTGAATCCCAAGTCCTTATTCGTTCGTCTTAGAACCCGCCACTCCCCTTGGCTAATTCCCACTACGCCAAAGCCCACTTCACGTCGGAGATTTTTGCCCGAATTCATGCTCCCCGGACCGCAGTCTTATTATCTCATAGCAGCATTCAATATTTTTCTACCCTTCATCCACACTCTGAGTGTTTTCTTATTACGATTCCATAATCTTCCAATCTAAAATAAAATAAATCTAACTAAATTTTGTTCCTGGAGTGGGGTTCGAACCCACGACCGTTAGATAACAACCGAGCGGCCCAAGAAACACGCCACGCAATAGAGCCCCGGCAGGAGTCGTCTTCCTTTTGTATCCTTCAATATACATTAACTTAATAAACCCACCATAAAGAATAGCGCCCTATAACTATTGAAAATACTGCTCCTGGAGCATGGTATTGGGGCCAAAATCTCCAAGAATCACCCACTTGGTCCAACTCGGGGCCATCCCACTTGGCCCATCTCACACATGGTTCAATCCCACTTGGCCAATCACCTTGGTCCAATTCTCACTTGGTTCAGTTGTCCACTTAGGGCCATCCCACTTGGTTCTAATTCTTCACAGGGTTCAATTCCCCCTTGGGCCAATCCCACTTGGTTCATTCTTCACCAGGGTTTCCAATTTCCCCCTTGGGCCATCCCACTTGGTCCATTCCTCACGGGTTCAATTCCCCACTTTTGGCCACCTCCCACTTAGGTCCAATTCTCTCTGGTTAATGTGCTGGCGCCAAGTGGGCCCATCCCACTGGTCCCATTCGTCACAGGTTCATTCCCACTTGGTCCAATTCTCACAGGTTCACTTCCCTATTTGGTCCAAACCCACTTGGTCCAATTCTCCACAACGGGCTTTAATCCCACTTGGGCCAATCCACTTGTTCAACACTTTCCTCGCACGGATACTTCCAATCCCATTTGTCCCATTCCCCCTTGGCACTTGGTCCATTCCCACTTGGTCCATTCCCCCTTAGGGGCCAATTCCCACTTGCGTCCATCCCACTTGGCCCAATCCAACTTGTCCAATTACCACTTTGTCGCCAATCCCATTTGGTATTAACTTCCCACTGGGACCAATCCCACTGGTCCAATTATCACGAAGGCCCAACCCCCTTGCTTTCAATTCCACTTGGTCCAATTTCCCATTGGGGCCCAATCCCACTTGGTCCCCACATTCCCACTTGGGCCTAACAATCCCACTGGGCCAATTCCACATTGGGCCAATCCCCATTTGGTTAAATTCCACTTGGACCAATCCCACTTGGTCTCAATTCCACTTGGGCCAAACCCACTTGTTTCAATTCCCACTTGGTCTAATTCCCACTTGGACCAATACCAATTGAGTCACAAGCTACAATTGGTTCAATTCAAACTTTAGGTAGTCCCACTTGGTCCAATTCTCCCTTGGTCCAGATCCCATTTAGTCGACTCTATTGCGTCCAGTCTCATTTTGTTCAATATCCAATGATTTATTCCTTCCCCATTTGGGAACAAACGGAATTGGATATGAAATGGGGAATTGATTCAAAATGGGAATTAGACCAAAAGGATATGAGACCAAATGGAATGGGGGCCTTAACTTAACCACACGCTATACGAATGACAAGGATACTTAAGATATTTGAAACAAACTATATGCAATCTAGGTCTAATCAACGGATTACCCACAAGCATCAAAATATTAACAAAATGCATAGCCTATATTTTTCATTTAAATAAGGAATCTTATAATGATTGTACATAGGACTAACTCTGTGGTATAGACCAGTTAACAGCAAGTTTGTAACATGTTAGGCCTGGTATCTTGAAATGGTTCGGCCGACTGTTACACACTGGGAATTGTATCTGTTAGAGTTTTAATACTATGGGCCATAACGCTTCGAGGAATGGATTGAAGGCAACAAAAGAAGTGACAATAGGATGCTTTATTAACTGGTCTATAGTGTTCTATCACCGTAGTTGTCAGGCTATGCGGTTTTCTAATGAATTATAAATTATATACACCTATAAATCAGACGAAACAATATGGAACACAATCTTTGTGGAGATAGCAAACTAAATTTACAAAGAACGTTTTTCCAATTTGTAACCGGTGTATGGGTGTTATGATTGCCATGGTCAAATTCACTCTTGAATCAATGCCTTGTCTTACAAGGTACCCAACCATAGTTCGAAACAGGGGAACAGTTGTTCCTGTAACTTGACTTGGACCCTTGGCGGCAGGTTCGTCTGGTGGTCCCTGGTGTGAATGAAATTTGTTGGCATAGGGAGTGATTGATTGATGAGGGGTGGGGTTACCACTGGAAAGTGGGCACCTTCAACACTGGAGGGGTGCGCTGACCATGCCATGCCACAACGCAGCCCTGCCAAAAACGTTTGTGTTTTGCTATTTAACTCCTGTTTAACGTGTGTGTCATTGGGAATCACATGCTTCTCGGGCGTGATTCTAAAAGGTGACTTCTTGCAGGGCGAAATATAAAAACAAAACCTAGTCCCTCTGCAATATTAACAAGAAACATTTTGGTGCTGGGCACCAAGTATGCCCAGCGCAATGGCAGCCAGGATTATTAAAAACATCCAAAAACTAGCCAAGAATTGAGAGATAAATACATTTTCCAAACAAAAACAATGCTAGTGTATGCGACTTTTATTGAAAAAACTGATGGTATTAACTAGTTGCAGCAAGTTACTATATCTTGTTCAAGTTACTGTAGTACCAAATAGTCGACTCGACTATCGTAACTGATGTCAGAGCTGTCAAGAAATTGTCAATATTTATGAATATGCAATGATTTATAACCAGGCACGCTGCCACTTCGCCCAACGTGGCCTTATATTGACCACACTTAAAACACGTGGAAAAGAACCTTGTACAGATCCAATTCTAAAGTTGTATAAAAACACTGAAAATACAATCTATCTCACACTGTATCAACATTTTTACTTACACAAAAACTTTTGGTGTTGCATTAATATTTATGCAATGTTCATCACAAACAATTACGTAATTTTAGAGCCAATGTTTCATAGTTTTGAATTGTCATGCAAAATTGTTCTGACCAAGGCTCTTCAGGCTTAAATACAGCAAACTCCATGTCTGTCAAGTTATTTTTTCCCAAACATCTATCAGCCCCGCGCTCCCGGGCGTGGGGCCAAAGTAAGCACGCTTCAGAACTTTCTAAGCGAAGCAAAGGGTTCAATTTTTTCATTTTTTAACATCACCACACGCAGACTATATGACTATAGTTGGGAACAGCTGCGGTCCATCAACAAAAAACGCTAAAAAATCTCCAAAGGTTGCAGCATGCAGCAGTGCTTTTTAAGGCATTTCGGAACTCATGATAAATATTGCTAATCTCTAACCAATTCATTAAGTGCAGATAACTTGCCTATAATGTTGTTTTTTACAGCCTTTGTTTCAAATCCAAAATTTACCAATATATTTCGGAAGACCAGTGTTGATGCTGTGGCTTAGAGCATGCCCAATTAAACAAGAATAAAATTATTATCTTCTTGACGAATGTAATTATTCCATGCCTTTAAAAGAGATAAAATTGGCTTAACCCTATACATTTAAAAAATGGTGAACAAGCAAATACAATTAATTCACATTTTCGTGTATTCTATGTAAACTCGTATTCGATATTCTATTGCTTTCAATATATAGACGACTTGATGAAGCTCATATCGGGTCAATGCTGAGGCTATCATGGTTTGACCAGAGAGAGCATGGTCTTGACCATTTCTACAGGGTCTATAGACATGCTGTAGAAATATTGCAGACACGCCATTGACTTCAATTACTTTACCATCTGTTGAATCGGGTTAATTCAGGATCGATGAGAAGACACTGACAGCGCACTGATTGATGAACACAAACATTTTGCAAAGGAAAAATGTAGGTTTATAGATCTTCTAGCTAGCTTAAAGGGGGATGGCCCAAGTTTTCATCTTGATAGATTGGCCTTCACCCCAAAACCCCATCTGTAAAGTTTCGCGCCGATATTTCAACCCGTTTTTATGTGAGAGCTAAAAACGTGATTATGCAATCCCCATAGAGTACTGTGTAAAATTAATATTGGTCGACCAAAAAGGGGCACATTTTCACTCATAACATCCAAACCAAACATCCTTTAGCCTAAGATTTCACAGGGTAAATGAGAAAAATAGTAGCTTTCTTCAGATACCAAAATCTTGACTACTTCCGGTAAAATCTGGGGTCCCTGGGGGCTATTAGCGATCGGGCCATGGACCTTTAACTTGGTCCGATCAAGTTAAGACCTTTTTAATTATTATTTTTCTTTAAAAATATTAAAATTACTTGTTTATTGACATCTATAACATTCATCTTCAGGAAATTTCTTGAAATAATTATGTAGGGGTGACAAATTGTTTTACAAAATTATGGAATAATTTGAGGTAACTTATTGTAATTTCCCTACAGGTGTAAAATAGCACAATAGCATTATTCATAATTATCATTATTATTATTAAATGTTACTAAGTACGTACATTATTGAAGAAATGTTATTATTATTGTTAAAGGTCCATGGCCCGATCGCTAATAGCCTCGTCCCCAGAAGCCCCAGATTTTACCGGAAGTAGTCAATATTTTGGTATCAGAAGAAAGCCACTATTTTTCTCATTTACCTTGTGAAATCTTAGAGCCAAATGATGTTTGGTTTGGAAGTTATGAGCGAAAATGTGCCCCATTTTGGTCGACCAATATTAATATTACACAGTACTCTATGGGGGTTACAAAATCACGTTTTTAGCTCTCGCATCAATACGGATTGAAATATCGGCGCGAAACTTTACAGATGAGGTTTTGGAGTGAAGGCCAATCTATCAACATTAAAACTTCTTATCCTTAAATCGGGCCATCCCCCTTTAATATTATTATTTTTATTATTATTATTATTATTATTAAGCCGAATTGTCATGCCAAATAAACTTTGCATGACCTAAGATCAAGGTAATTTAACCCATTGCTTCTTTCCCAGCCAAGTGTATCGTCTGTTCTGGCTACACTCCAAACACAGTCTAAGAATACCTCTGGAATTGAATCCTTCCATATGATATAATAATAATTATTGTTATCTCATCGTAAATGCACTTCACTAGGGCGACCCTTTGGCATAACGTCAAGGAATGCATAGAGGATGAAACGCTGTCATCTGTTTTGACGCTATCGTCCCGCAACACTGGGGTCGCAACACTGTCAGCGACTACTGCTGCTGCTGCTTTAAAGGCGTAAGATGACATGGGATAAATGTCTTGTTTCAAACCAAGAACCGGGTCAGGAAGGCTTAGTCATCAAATGCTTAAAGCAAAGGAATATTATATTTAGAAAACATGCCACTATATTTCTGTCCCATGTCAGCGAAATAAATTCCAGACTTCATGCTTTAGATGCTCGGGCAACAAGCAGAATTTCCAACAAGTTCGTGATCATTTTTAGGGTGTTTGCAAAAATTCGTTGAGGATACCTCAAGAACACTGACCACTTACTAGGCTTGTTTGCACTCATTTTAATGCAATTTTCATATTGATTTCAAATATTGTTTGGCATGAGAAAATATTCCGACATAACTGAAATCACTTCCACAAATTTGAAAATAATTTGAATGTTTACATTCTGTAAAACTGTAAAAATAGCAAGAGTTCAGGAGATTCCTGCCACGGAAAATCAAGGTGTTGATATCCCTGCCAGAAGTTATAGTGTATCTAGCATGTTTTTTAATACAATTCAAAAGCATTTGGACCGGGATTCAGACATTGTACTTGAAACTTGTTGTAAGATATTGTTCTAATGTGAAAGGCGGATTAGCCGGGTTTAGCACATATATATAGCAACGGTCTGTGAGCTGAAGACTGCACACCTTCACATTTCTGGTGTACAGTATTACTTTGCCTAAATTCTGCCTTTAAAAAATAATAAAGTCAATGAACATGTACTAATGTTGTTACCGGTCAATTTAATTCTAAAATGTTGGTGCTAGGTGGTGCTGTAAACATTTTGCGTCTCTTCCTTTAAAAAAGGGATGTCAACTTTGCAGTTTCAAACTAGATACATGTAAGTGAAAATTTCACATCAGTTATGCGTTTGAGAGCCTACGTTGTTCAGATCCGGCGAAAAGTCCTCGTATACATAAAATTAGATCTTATTGAATTAGGCTACGCAGCACGAAGTGGGGCAATTAAAAGGTGCAACGAGAGATTTCAGTCATCCATATTTTTTCTGTGAATAGTAGTGATTTCATATAGATTAGACGACTCAATTAGATTCCTAACTTTATTTGGTTACAGGAAAATAACTTAAAATGAAAAACAAAAGGTGATTAATTTGGGTATGCTTATATTGCAATAGAATTACCATAAGCTGAATTTCGTATTTGCTCCTATGGCTACAAATTAGAAATTTCACAAAATTTGTACAAAAAAAAACAGTTCTCAGCTGAATCCTTACAGATGGGGATATGTTGATATAAATTTTTATTCACCAGTGCAATCAGAATTTCACATTTTGGGACATCTGTCATTGAATGCTCTCGTTGCACCTTTAATTTAAGGGAAGATGGATTTGCTTGATATTCCATGTTTATGATCTAGACTACACACGTAATTATGCATCTTTACTATGTCCATGAATAATTTTTTTAGGCAGCATATATCGTCAGCTTCGTTCGACAGTATCACCCTTTTCTAGTAGTGTATAATCTCTATACTATAAAAAATGAGGAGCTGTCTGTCTGTCTGGCGGCTCTGTCCGGCCTAGGATTTCGTTGTGTTACTGCTTTTGATACATATGACTCTGGTATGAAGGAGAGGGGAGAACAGTCTGGACGTTTGTTATTAGGTTTTAGAGTGGCCCAAAAGGGCAAAGTTCATCTAAGGTTGTTTAGTTGCGTATAAATGCCTTATGACCACCCAAATTTTGGTCAAAATGACCGCTGACCTGAGCAGAAAACAAATCTGAGGTTCAAAGGTCACACACGGGGGGGGGGCTTGGGGGGATTTACTAAATGAACGAAAGAAAGTTAGACCGTTCGTTCGTTCGTGAAGTCCCAAATCAACAGTGGAAGATCCGTCTTTAACCAGCTGATAGTTTCAATCATCAGGTGATGGCCGGGCGAATTCCTCTTGGGGATTGTAGACCTCCAGTCATCTATGATGTGGTTAATGGTTTGTAACTCTCCACAATCGCAGTTTTGGTGAAGGTTCTACTCCGATCTTTGTGAAGGAAGTTCTTGTACGACCAAGCCAGTTCTGAGTCTGTTGGGTTGACATGCTTTCTATCAAGGGCACAGCCTTTGGGCTTGCTAGATGGGCTGTCCACAAACTTGCTTTAGGTTCAAGTAGAGGATGACAATTGCTCATACATCTGTCATTGATCCAGGATTCGATAGGGATACTGTGACTGGCAGTGTCATGGATGGGTAGCAAAGTGATTTCGTGGAATCTATGATACTCAAAAGGGTGTTGGTGGTGGGTTTAGTTACAGGGTCATCAACATTTCTTGGCGAGCTTGCTCGTCTGAAGGTTCCTCCTAAGGTTTGCCTGAGCTGACAGACGGAATTGGAAGGTATTCTACAGGCGTCGCCAAAAAAGGCAACCATAACAAGTCCATTGCATTCATTCAGAACGACATCAATCCTGGTGTGAATGTACGCGTGACTCAATACTGGTGCAGCGCATTCAGCGGTGGAGTATGCAAGGCAACAGTTGATGTAGTAAGTCTGTCAAAGAGATGCACCACATCTAGTTCCTGCGAACCTTCTGAGGAGGTTAACACGGGACTGCGTCTTGGCAGCGGCTGCCTTGGTGTGTTGATTGATTGAAATAAGGCTGCGGTCCATTGTTGACGCCGAGGTGGGGTACTTGGTGTTGGGTCATGTGACGTTTTTCTCCATCTAGAAGTGATGTTTGTCTCTTTTGCGCATCGATTTGCAGGGACAAGGGCCGATTCTCGAACCACAAAGGTCCCACGCCCGTTTCGCGATTAGTAAATGGAGGAAATAATTTTAAGTCGTGAGGGAAAATTGTGATTGGAAAAGATAGTATGGTCCTCAACCATAAGGCTGATGCCATAGCAGTTGCAAGGTTTGACGGTTATGCAAATGTTGACTACAGTGACCATACAACTATTTGTCGTTATTTGACCCTTAGGATGACCCTACTTGACCTTGAATGAAATGAAATGACCTTTAAATTTTCAGTTTGAATGTTGACTACATCCACAAAGTATGTTTACATGACCTACACATGTTGAGTTAGTTGACCTGAATACCCACGACCATGAAATTACCTTCAAAATTTTCGGCAATGAATCGTAATACACCATCAGTTTTCATGCCATACTACATGTGTATGGATTTGACCTGGTGACCGATATGACCTTGAATGACCATCAACATTTTTGGCACTGATGTTTTTTTGACCACACCACCAAGGTTAATCATCCTACACCTACTTACGTGGTTGACCTTGATATGCCAAACATGGCCTTTGTGAAATGACTTCACATTTTCAGCACTGACTGTTGACACACCACACCAAGTTTATCACCACCCACAATGACAGGGTTATTAGCAATATAATTCAATGACCTTGAAGACCCCTGCATCCTGAAATGATCTTCACATTTTTCGGCACTGAAGTGACAAACAACCACCAAGTTTCATTCATCCTACCACATGTGAACAAGGGTTATAGCAATATACTTCCATTTGCCTTTGAAATGACCCTGCATGACCTTGAAATGACCTTCAAATTTTTTGGCACTGGATATTGACCACACCACCAAGTGTATCTCCTACCACAATTGCCAAGCTTATAGCAATTTAATCACATTTTGACCTATTTGACCTTTGACCCCATGCCACATGCCCCACCTCCGCAATCATCCACCCATCTACTTGGGGGACATATGGTGCAACGATGGACACCCATACTTGATTAGATCAAAAGATATCGGTGACAAGGCTTATAACAATATTATCCTATTTTTGACAATTTGGCCTATTTTTGACCATATTGACCTTTGACCTTGTCCACATGAACCCACTTTACATCCCAGCCAACGCCTCTACTTGAGATGCATCTACGTTGCGAAGATGGACACCCACACTGTTAGAATCCACGAATATTGCTGGGACACACACACGCACACACAAGCACAAACATACACACACGGGACGCAGGGCATTTCTATCGTCACCCTTTGCAAAATCAAAGTGGCATGGGGACCAAAAAACAGGCTGACGGTATTGGTTTGCTGAGTTTTACACGTGCCATCGGTGGAAATAGAAGAATTGTCTTACAGGATTAGGTCTTTCGCAACACGTGTTTTGAAGTAGAAACCAAGAAATCCGGGGAACCCAGATATACGTGATCTTCTTTCTGTGTATGAGGCAGCAGCTAAATATGTAGAGGTTGGTGGAGCCAGCTCACTAGCTCTCACTGTGTTGATTGGTATTGGGGTTTGAGAAGTCCTATATCCACTGTGGACGAAAGGTAGGGCATCATTGAGAATGTGATTCCGCAGTCGTGATGGAGAGCCACATTGACAGGTGGATGATGGTCGCAGTGCCCACGGTGCATACGTAGGTATAGCGTATAGGTATAATGATGGAAATAAAAGGGTGAAGGGTCTGGTCTGGGATGGCCTTCATGATTATTTTAAGTCGATCCCGATATTCTGATTTTAATGTTGGTAAAGCTAGGCCTATGCTGTAAGAAACCATTTTTCTAACACACTTCTGCATTCACTTGTAAACATGTTGAAATGCCAAATCATGTTTAGACGTTAGAGCTGTGAAATGGCTAGGTCTTAGCAAGTTTGACATGGCATTTGGTAGCTTTGAACAGTTGAAGCAGCAGACGTGGTACCTCTTCTGGCTGGATCATAGTGAGAACCACAGTGTTTGGACAGATAAAAAGAGCTGGAACCTGTTACAAGGTGATGAAGGGCAACAAAGAGAGGTGTTCAATTGCTACACTTTAGACTGTGCAAGTCTGTGTGTTCGCCAATGCCAATGAAAAAACACAGTGTTTTGCATTTTAGCTTGTATAACTATTTGTTTGTTGTTTGTTGTTTGTTTGTGTGTTATGAACGGCAATAAGTTTCGGAGAGGAGAACATTGCACATTTAGTCGTCCTTTGACTGATGTAGGCCATAGTCACATTCACATAGCCCAAACTCTCAAGTTTAAACTCTAAAAACAAAACAGCCCCTTTTTAAAAGAGTTCAGGCAAAATCCGTTTTAATAATGCGAGAGCAAATATATAAATGTAAATGATGGTTTTTAAATTGCCCTCCTTTTTACACGTAGCCAAGGACCAAACAACATCGTTTACTATTAAAACTACACACGTGCATCAGTCCACACCTGGCACACGTCACACGGAATTGTAGCATATAGAAAAGATCTCGGGTGTTTGAGGGGAAATCGCCGCACAATTGATGCGACCGAAGCTAAATTGAACCCCCCAAACCTCAGATCCAACATTTCGAAAAGTCCCGAGGATTGCCAGCAAGTCTATAGTAGAGGTGTTATAGTGGCTAGATAAACCGAATATATACTCCAATATCCAGCGATTTTTAGATGGATATTTTTATCGCATAATAGTAGTTATACGCTTTCGACTCATACCGTTAATTGTCTGTTTATAGTGGTGGCCGGATTACGGTAAATTTTAATATATTATACGATAAGATAGGATATAATTTTCCTCACTATAAACATGCTGTATAAAAAACAGGACTTCGAGAGCCAAGTTTTAGGCCTCAAAAAGGTTTGTTTCCCACAAAATAGTTGTAGGATGACATCTCGGTCCATTTATTGCCACACTGTTGGTGGGTATTGGAGATCATCCGAACATCCAGGGGGCTGCTTGGATAGCAGGTGAACGGCAACGACTGATTCCCCAGGGTTTTGTAATAAAAACAGCCATTCTCCTGAGTTTTCAACTAAAAAAAGACAATATATATATATTGGTTTGCGCTACCGGGATAATATGAAAGTAATTCATGCGGCCGAAAAATGGTTTATATCCAAAAAGTTTTATCATCTCATTTGTCGAAAAGGTTTCAGAAATAAATGGGAATTGAATTAAGCTATAGGCTATCTTTAAAAACGTATAGGGCCTAATATTTGTTCAATTTAATTCTGCAAAGCACGATATGTAGGGGTGATTGTCTCACATGATATAATGATCGGACCTGAAATTTCGTATAATGTATGAAGGATTGCCTGGCTCTTCGAAGGGGGTGGTAACCACATTTTTAACAAACACTATAACCCCCCCAGTCACTTTCTCGTTCGGAGAGAGAGAAGAAACGAACAAATCCATCGAATTCTCTATTGTAAAAAGAAGAGTGACAATTCCAATTGCCCTGTTTAAGAGTCAAGACGCGGTTATGTACTTTTAAACACTGAGGCTGGTATCTGAAAGGGAGACTAAACTTTAGTCGGGGTTTAAACAGGGTTAGTCCTACAAGAGTGAATTTTTTTTCTTTCAAAATGATGCTGTTAACCGACTGTTTAAAAATTTCCTAAATTTACGGAAATTTCTGGCAGCAGTAGTTCCAGAATTTTGGGTAATTACAGAAAGTCTGCAATTAACGAACTTTGACAGTAATTTTACAGAAATTGTCTCATCTTATGGAAAAAAAATGTGTATTTTAACAGAATTTTTAATTTCCGTAATTTAAAATTACGGAACCAAAAAAAAGTCCGGGAATATTGCGGCCGAAATTTTTTTGAAAATAGTTCCGAAACTTAAAATTTTTTTATGTTTTTTGTTTTTATTTTATGTTTCTAAAACAGTTTTATTTTCCGTAAATTTACGGATAATCTGTTTTCTTAATTTGACGGAAATCTTTTAACAGGCGGGTGAGAAATTCCATCCAGGAGGGAAAAAAAAAAATTTTCTCACCCCGCGTTACATTCACATTTTATAGCTGTTAGGAGGAAAAAAGGTACACTCTTGTTAGGACTAAAACCCTGGTTTAAACCCCAGACGAAAGTTAGTCGCACATTTCAGAATACCAGCCTGAAGTCGTAGTTATATTGGCATATAGGCCTACCTCAAAGCACAAGGGCAGGTAGGCAAGAGTCCCAGACGTAAACCGTAAACGAAGCCTTGGACCACAATTACTTAGATAACAACATGCTAGTATTAGTCTACAAATTCACTGTCATACAATTTCCGGGCATATAAGGCAAGCCTGTTACCCAACGGTAAGATTTGTATAAAAGTACCACGACACTCAATAAGGGTTGCTTACTACACTGAAGAACTTTTTCTTCAATCTTTAAGAGTGATTTTTTTTCTCTTCTAGGATTTTCAGTGATTTTTTTTAGATATATTTTAAAACATATCCATCTTTCCGTGTGATTGGCATTTGTTCGGTTTGTAACGTTCCCTTGCCCAGTTAATAAAACGCCTTAAATTCCTCCCAAATGATCTTATCAGTCAATGCCTATTACCTAGACAAAGGATCATCTATACCTGATCCATAAAGTGACGAGCGACAGTGACCATGGTGGTGACCAATTAATTGGTCGTTTAACGCATTTTGATGTTTACAATTTCAAGGCTTACGGCACTTGACCTGAACTTAACCCACTGATTAATTCTCGATAGAACAAAGCGAACTATTAAAGTGAATTTATTTATACTGCTTCTAAGTTCCTACCACAAACGCCACAAAATTCCGATATGAAGTCTCGTGGCTCGTGATCTGTGTTGAAACATTGACATCAACTCGAGAGTTTACTGCAAGAAGGCCCCCATCTGCAATAGCTGCCATTTGTCAATTCTGCTCTTATTAAGTGTTATACCTGCCAAATCTAACACCTGGCAGCTATTGCAGATGGGGCCTTTTTGCCCTAAACCCTCGATTACTGATTTTACTTCGACAGTATAGGGGAGACTGGGGTAATTATATCCCCTTTTTACCATTTACCATGTAATCAAACAAGAAGATAAACTTTTATTATGAGTTCATAGCAGTAATAGGTATCGTAATTTTATGATAAACATTGTTGGGAAAATTTGCATAAATTTTGCATAAAATTTGCATAATGTCAATGAGTTGTCGGCCATAATCACCCCATATGCATTAGGGGTCATTATGGCCCATGATTACCCCATGCATTAGGGGTTATTATGGCCCATGCAAAACAAACAGTTTCAAAAATATACTAATTAAATAAAATTGGATTATTAAAATTAACTTGAACATTACAATAACCTAAATTCAATTTGGATCAATCACAAAGGTAAATTTAGCAAGCATAATAAGTCAGATGCCTGTCACAATTCGTTGAAATTGCGTGAAATTTGAAGCTAAAAAAAACCAGACTCTAAAGCTATGTTAGCTGAAATTGAGAACTTAAATACCAACAATATGTTTTCCCTTTCTTGGTTATAAAACATTTTTTTTTTAAATAACCCAAAATCCACTCAGAAAGTGAGTTATAATTTTAAGTCTCTGGGTTTGGTTGGTTCACCTGGGGTACTACTTTGGCCCAGCCTTTCTTTAAGCCTATTGTCACCTTTTTGAAGAGCGCCCCCAATTTTCAATCAAAATTTGATATTTTTGACAGTTACTTTGGTAATTGCTAAGGAAACTAGACCTGCGAACGAGAATGCTAAGACTTGCGTATTTATCATAAAAAGCGATTTTGTAATTAGAATTGATCCCAGATTGTACTTAATTACGTAATGCAATACGTCCCATGATGAAATAGTGCCACCGTCGATAAAATAACCTCTAACTTGACTTGTCTGAACCAATAAAACGAATAATAGATGAGCGTAGATTCGTACATAGCGCTAGTTGCCCGGCTATTTCCATGGAAGGCCGTTTCAAGTAGCCGTTGAATTATTATCGGGGATCCCGATAATATTATTTCTAATACAAAATTCCTTCGTTTGGTAACACATAGACATTCCTCGAGCGGAACCATTCACACGTATAATTTACTAGCCAGTTACCAATGCAACCGTGTAAAAAATCTCAATTTTTTTGAAAACTTGGGGGGCGCTCTTAAAAAAAGTGCCAATATTGCTTTAACACTTGACGTGACCAAGGGGTTTTCACGCCCGTTGGTGCCCAAGGGGGGGGGGGGGGGTTCCATTGGACCCCACACTAAGTAAACCACTTTCGAGGGAATTTTTTTGCACGAAATTTATACCACATTTGAAGGAGCATAAGACAACCCCAAATCAGCATAAAAATGATATTTGTTAATTTGGCTGCAAATTAGGGGCAAAACATTGTTTTCAAACACGCGAAATTGGGCAAAAAGACGGAAAATTCAAATGAGCCTTGCGCTTACATAAAACCTTTTGAACAAAACTTTATTTTTTAGTTGAATATCTATTCTAGAAGACCCAAATTACTTATATTTAACACAACCAGCAGTTTTAGGGAATCCTGTATTTTTTACGGGTGTTTGCAAATACACGTCATTTTCCATAGAGTTTGTACAGTACGGGTTTGGCAACTAACATGATGAAATTGTTTGTTTTCAGCACCTTAAGGTTTAATTTTTTTAATGTTACTAATAATTGTTTTACTTACATGTAATGTGTGAACTTTATCTCAGCAAAAAAAATTGCTTTGGTTCTCGGTTTCTTATTTTTAAAAAAATATTTCAAAGACTTTCCGTAAGTGCCCAAGGGGGTTTCCATGGGACCCCCACTAATTATCTCATTAACGGCTTGGCCGATTTTTAATTATTTTGGTATGAACAGAAGCGGGCTTTAAAAGTCAGACACTTACAAAAAAAATCGGCGCAAAAAATCCCACTCGTAAAGCGGCCAGCGCGAACACAAATTTTGGGGTCCCTAGGACCCCCCCCCCCCTTGTTCACTTAAGTGTTAAGTTTTACTGTGCATCTCGTGCACGGAAAATACTTTTCGACCCAAATATGCTACACACCCCTCATTAATCTGAAGTAACATAATCCTAAACTGTCCTATATCTAATTAAGACGATGATAACGACGAGCATTCAACTCCCAAGTAATAACTCACCAAATGGTAGGCGATTAGCATTCAGTCATTAGTAAATCACTCAAGATAGCTATTTCCTAGTTTGAATTTTACAATTGGTTGTTTGTCCCTTTGCACTCTGAGTTGAATACCTGTAGAATATTTGGAAAATTATAATACATGCCTAATACTTGGCTAAACTCTGCATGGCTAAACTAACTTCGCGAGTAAAGGTTCGTAATCACCTGACAGAGCGAACTTTTCTTTTTCTGTCAGTTGCTTTCTTGTTTTTATAAACCACACACATATTTCACCGCCAACTCAGAATACACGATTCTTCAAATAATCTAACATAAAGCAAGATAATTAAGTTAGATACCGGTTTTCGTAAACGTTGCCAAAAGTCAACGTTGCTTTGGTTAGATTTTGTGTATCCACAAGGACTATCCTTTGAAGCAATAACAGCACTAGAAGAAAGATAGAATGGAGGAGTGGAAGTTGTGCAACTAGTGGAGATCACTCGTATATTGTCCATTGTATGCAAATATGTGTCGCAATTTAAATAGAATAAATCATAAATAAATAATACATTCTAACGTAATTCGGTTGCAATTATGTGTCAATTTAATAAAATAACTCAATAAATCGCATTTTCTAAACGTTTCGGTATGCAAATTATGTGTCCATTTAAAATAGAATAGAATACTATTTCAAACCGTATTCGGTATGCAAATGTATGTGCTCCCAATTTGAATAAAAAAATCCATAATCACCCAACTACATACGAAAAAAACTAAATACAAACAATACTTAACAAAATACATATAATAAAAACTATAGATACAAACCCAATCCTACCAACCACACACGCCTACACACCTACCTCCCCCCTCCTCCCCCCCGTCAATACCCCCAATCCTCAAAACATCCCTCCCCCCCTCCTCCCCCCATACTCAAACAACTCCTACCCCCTCCTCCTCCCCAATCCCTCATCCCCCCCCTCACTCCTCCCCCCCCTCCCTCCTCACCCCCCAGTCCTCCCCCCCATCCCACCAACCCCTCCCCATAAACCCATCAATCCACCCCCCTCACCTCCTGTTCCCCTCCCTCCCCCTCCCCTCCCCACTCCCTCCACCCCCCTCCTCCCTAAGCCTTTATCTCCCCGTCTTCGGTCCTTGCCCGCCACCCCCCGGGCCGGAACCGGGTCCTTTTCCTCGTGGGTCATTCTCATATCATTTGCTTGATTTGCTGCAATGGGGCTTGCTAGACCTTCTATCCCTACGTGCATCATTTCTGATATTATTTAAATTAGAGTAGATTCAACCCATCGTGGTCTGAGCCCCATAGGCAAAGTTTTGACCGTCGATTAATTGGGAGAGAGGCAGAAAAAGAAAATATGTGACCCCGATCACCTGTTTTTCATGAACGAATTACGATAATCTGGCCTTTCAAGTTGACAATCGTTTTTACAAAGAGAGTGCAAACACTTTTGTTTCCTTCTATACCAAACACGGGCACTCAAAAAGTCGTAACATTCAACTATTCACTCCATTTTTTACCTGAATAACCACTGGAAGGCAATACGATTAATCGGCTATTTTGGAGTTAATGTCCGCAATAAAGGCGCTTTTTCGCGTTTATTTCAATTCTTTGAATAGATTTTTCTTTTCATTCTCTCCTCTCGGACTACATGTTTCAATAGATTAGCATGGAATGTTAATGCCATCCACTCTGCACATTCCCCCCTCCAGGTCAATACCCATACCTTCGGACAAGTACTAGAGGTGACACGATTGGGTTGAATCTATACTATATTTTATGTCTCTGGTGCGACGTGCAATTTGACTTAAGGGTCACGATAATTTTATGTTTATTTGACAATTTCGAATGCAAAATAGTATTTTAAACAGTTTTTGCAGTATCTAAATGTCTAAACAGTACGTTGACTAACAATACAGTACCTGTCACCCGGTTACCAATTTGTTGGCAGTGTTTTGAAGTAACTGAACCTGGTTTAATATGGTTTACAATATCTACACAACGTTTGAATTCATGTTTTAAAAATTAATAATTAATATTCTGAATTTCAGAGATCTGCACTAAATTGATATCTGGCATGAGATACTAAGCATCAGAATCATTAACCGTTTGACCTGTGGTGCGTTTGTAATAATATGGTTTTCAAAGTTTTCTGTTTTTCTCTTCAATTTCTACTTTCAACTTTCAATTTCACTGTGAGGTATTTCTTAATATTTCTGAATATATAATACACATTCACTGCTATATTTTCTTCCTATTTTCATCACAAGTCCGTCATAGTCAAATTCTCCCAATATTAGAATTTTAAAGTGTCATGGTGATATGTTCCTTTAACGACACTTTCAATTAAACATGACAAGCAAATTGACTTGTAACTTTGGTCAATTACTGCATTAATGGGTTAGTCATATAACTACAACACTTGTTGTCCCTAAAGACAAAGGCAAAGTAACCTGGTGTAGCGGACGAACTAATTGCCCTATGACTTCCCGTCCACAACATACACAAACAAGAGTTGGGGCTAGAAGTGCAATATCCATCACAAATCGGAATAATAACATGTTTATTGTAATTAACTTAACAACTGTTTTTCTTGTTTTAACTATAGTTTTCTTTTTTGTTTGTTTGTTTTCTTCCTTCTCTGCATGCAGAAGAACCGATCCTTTAAAGTTTTAGCTACCTAATATGTGGTGTCTAATTGAAAAATTCACAGAGAAAAGGGAAAAACAAATGAATTTACATTACGAATTGAAAGATTGGTCAATTTTTATTACTATCAATTTAACCACTGATGCAAAACTTATATGGTTTTACTTAGAATTTTCTAGGATGCTGGGGCTAAAATTATTTCATTTTTGTTTCGTTTGTCAAACTTTGTGTACATCTGTAATAAGGAGAAAACATTAATTCACCTTTTTTTTTTGTGCATGTATGTTACACTTCCTTTGGAATAGTTACGAAGTTGGTTAAGGATCTTCTCATATAATAATTTCTATTGATAAGAGATGTGCTTGTTGGCCTAAGGGATGTAGAATTAATTCAACAACCCTAAACCTGATATCATTAATCGGTCGTTTTTCATAAAAGATGAAATGAATGGGCGGATTCAAAATTGTGTGGGCTCTTCAGGAGGAGTATAAAAAGATATTACATTTGAGAAATATATTGTTCATCAAAACAGTCGTGCGAAATTCTGAAAATGGGTGACTACTCGCCTTTATTTTTCAGTTAAAGTTTATTTTCAATCCAATTTGTCCATTTTATAATGCATGCATAAGATTTGGTCTCAAAATTTGGTATTGTGGTTTTTTTTTTCTGAATTGTGATTAAATGTGAATAAATTGTTTTTCCTCTGTGAAAAAAAGCTTTAGCTACCTGAGATTTTTTTTCGAATGTGATAAGTTATTATATATAATATCAGTTTTGTTCAAACTTTATGAAACATTAAAAGAGGCATTCTCCAATCCTCAGCCTTAACAAATGGATTAAATGTCTTCAAACTTCCCCGTATTTAACGACATTTACGCAACTGGTTGGACCGGGGTTAGACTTCAAAATATGACGACTTTCCAATTTTGGCACGTTCCAACCACCTTGCTTGTTCCAATTTTCAAACTATTATGGCTACAAGAGGCCCAGAAATTCTATTTTCAGCCACAAATTTTGTCCTGGGTGAACCAATGATTAACATGAACATCATGCAAATATCACCCACACCGGCTGCCATATCCAAAATTAGCATGATTTTAGAAAATACGTGTTTGCCATTAGCGCCTGGAGGGGCTCTTTCAGAGTGTAATTTTTAAATCAGAAAAATTGAATCCGGAAAATTAGGAAATCCCGTTCTTGCAAGCTGCATTTTGAGCAGGATATGGGCGCGCGGGTAACAGTCTATGTTTGTCCAAAAGCTATTTGAAGCTACAGGTGCAGTGCTTTCATTTGCACATTTTCGCCAATAATTATTATACACAATTGACTTATAAAACATTCAAAGGAACATGGGTTACCGTCACCTTTTATTCTCCAATCTTCCAGATAGTAATATAAAGTCTCATTTTTAGAGTGCTTTAATTCTACCAAATTGTTTTATTAGATAAAACAGTTTAGGCAAGAAGAATATATATGCCTAAGTAGGTCAAAAACTATTAGATTATAGGCCGAGGTGTAGGAAATATTGATGAATGATCTCTATCAAAATTGATGATACATATTTTTATTTTTTTATGGTGAGCATTGGGAAAATAAAATATGCACGGGCACTTTTTTAGTGTATTTTCGAGTGGCTTCCCCCGGCAATACCCATTATTCTCATACATACAACTAAAGTCATTTGCAAAGAGCTCTTCTTTGCCGCAGACACAAAGGACGATAAAATGGGAAATTTATCTCCTCTGCGTTTTAATAGATAATGAATAATGTTCCAGCTGGACAGAACCAGAGAAGGAGAAACAAACAAGAGAGAGGTTTGCCTAATTAGAATGACTCACAACCCACCGATAATAAACAAAATAATAAGCTTATTTTAGAAAGAGCAGATGAATGCTGGTGATCAGGATGTCAACGGTTCTACCCATCTGTTGGAACATTACTATGAGAAATATATTACTTAGAAAAATGGCTTTTTAATTGGCATGACTCACTAGCAAACTAAATGTTAATATTGAATGCCTAAGAGTATGATAGTAAAAATATATCATGCGATCAAATTTGACTTTTCTATTTCACGAAGCTAAGCCGAGTGAAATGGAACAGTCAAAATTTGACCGAATTTTTCAATTTAAAGTTTATCATTGGACATGCCTCTGACCCAAATAATACATAGCACATAATAACAGTTAATTAGGCCTTACAGAGGTATGATGAAAAAATGATATATTTTTACATTGCACGAATATAGGCAGTCATATTTGTGTTTACATCATGATACTCCTGGTTATTTAAGCCACTTGTGATCAAATCACTGCAATCTTGATATAAATCTTATGTAGATTGTAATAAAAAGGCGACAGTGAGCGAGGAAAAGTACTTCCTAAGAAATAAATGCAATAGGTAATCGGTATTTCTAAAACCCACTTAGCCTAAATTCTGGAAAATCTGAGAGCATCTGAAATATTATGGCGTACGTACAATGCTCTTTTGAGCCCCCATACATGCCTGACTGCCAATAAACAAAAACGATCAAGAATAGTTTTTAATGATGAACCTTCTACCTACTCATTAATTTATGTTGCGTTACCACAACGTCACTTCATTTTGGTAAATAGCTAAGCTATTTTTGGAGTTGTATACTACATTTGATTGAACGTTCGTATTATAACTTGGTCAACACGGCTGTTGGTGTTGGGGATTATAAAACGTACACATCTGCTAAGAAAACTGAGCCATAAAATTTTACAAACAAAAGCAAACAAACAAACAATGTCAAATCTGGTAAAATCTCAGTAAAATAAATTGTAAAAAAAACGGCATTCCCAAATTTTGGTACTACACCACGATCAACTTCACACATCTATTTTAAAAAACTGAATATTTTACATTGTTTATTTTGTGCAGGCGCGTTATAGTTTGGGAGTATCAATGAAAGTGATCCGAAACACACCGGGATCAGAAACATTTGAAGGAATCGATGAGTTTAAATGATCGTGATAGATTTTTTTTAAATGGAGAACCGAATTAAAACGAAGATTGTTGTTTAATTCAATATATTTCGTTGGTAAAATTAGTAATCTCTTTTCATCGCAGAAAACAAAATAAAAATGATCCATCACAGTAATTACAATATCCCAGTAGCAAGACTATTAAGAACTCATCCCAGTAACTAGACGATGACACTTCGAGTTTATATCGCTGCTAAAAATATTTGACCTGGAAAGATGTCTGCTCTATATACGGGTCGGAACATGGCGCCATGCATGGGGCCTCAAAAAGATATAAATTGTAATAAACTAGAAAAGGTGCTTGAATTGCATTAGAAAAAACGGTCTGATCGGAGATGGTTTGCTTTAGAATTCACTTCTTAGAAAAAGCAACCAGTGCCTAAATTGTCCTTGAATGAAAGTGAAAACTGGTATTGGATATCAGTTAAACCCAGATTGGCGACTTGAATAAATGTTTGTCTCGGCTCTTAATCCTTGACATATCAAGGTAACATTAACCACACGTGTGTATTTTACACCAAAATAACTGTATACGGAACGTACAGCAAGATATTAAAGGATCTAACAGCACATGCAATTATTAACACATGTGTTCCAAGTTCGAACACAGTTTTAGTAATCACGGCAAATTTCTGGAGAAATTGAGTTATATATGTGGTATGGAATCTTGTTTGGAATTATTCTAGCATGCCACTAGAAATGTACCAATCGTTATGTCGTCGTTTGTGTGGAGCACTGAAATGAATGCTAATTTAGATCCAATTATGGATGCCATGAGGACAGTTTGTTTACATGGGTCATGTTGATGATGTAGAAGATTTTAGTACTTTGACACTGAAAATGTTAATAAGTTGATTTATTTTTTGAGTTTGTGTCAAATTTAACACATATTGCTTTCACAACACTGAAACAAAAGTGTCAATGTTTGAGCAAATCTGGGAGATTTAGGCTAAATATCGAGGGGGAATGGTCTAATTTCAACAAATGTTAGCCCATTTTGAAGTGGTTGATTAATCTCATTTCAAAATTAGCATAAAAAAGGTCATGGTCAAATGTAACACATATTTGCTTCTTCAAACAACACAAACAAAGTGTAACCGTTGAGCAAATCTGGGAGATTTAGGCTAAATATCGAGGGAATTGGTCTATTTCCACAAATTGTAGCCATTTGAATTGGGGTTGATCAATCTTCATTTCAAAAATTAGATAAAAAAGGTGTAATGAATAAAACAGGAAGCTAAAAAAATGGGATCCATATTACGGTAGAGACAACATATGCGATTTGGGTTGAGATCATGAGTTCATTCTTGGTTGTCCTCCCTTTTGTGTAGGATAAAGAAGGACCTAATGGAACCAGACCTGCAAAACAAATTCTACAGTTTAAAGGTATCCTCGAATATAGCTCGATTATACAGTCGTTTCAATTATGATAAGAGTTGGACTTTTCACAATTAAGGCATATCAGAGATTTGCTCAATCAGAAAAATCGAAAAAAATCATCAAAAGCAGATTTGAAGGTTTGTAGCAAGCCACAGGTATCCTAACATGTAATGCAAATGATAGACCAGAATCAATTTATAAGGACAAAATCGGAATTTTTGCCATAACTGCAGTGGGGACACTTACTATTAACACGGAATGAATGGAGATTCATATCTTCAGTTTCTTTTCGACGGTTCTTAAGCTGTAAAAAGAAATTATGAGGATTCTACAAACATATCCTTCACTTTTAAAAGCCAATTTAAATCTTTTTACTCATCTGGATGAATCACTGACAGTGTTCTAATTTTTGAAATTTTAATGAATGAATTAAAAAAATCATGACGCAATTAGTGTCATGAAATTCCCCAGCACTAATAGGGACGACCCAAGGCGAGCCCAACATCATTCGTCGGAGACAGGATGTCGCCTTTACATGAACAATAACAATGTTTAGCAGCTGCCAAATATCATCCGTCCACTCAATTCCCATTGTTTATTTCGAGTTTATTTTACGGACTATCTGGGGTTTTTTTCTTATTTGCGCGTGGGTGGGTTTATTTCTTTGAGACATTTGTTGGATACTTATGCCTCATGTGTGATTTTCATTTTCCCAGGCCTGAACTTTTACTGTATCTCCGTTCCTATATAGCAACTGTAAAGTTTCGCCTCCGGTTCCCATTTTGGTCTTGCATTGAGATTGGCGATCGTCTCCATACGAGACGAGAGGTAAGGGATTCTCGCCAAACTAAGAATCTGGAGATCTTCTGAAGTACAAACAATGGGTACTAGTGTGAGTTCAAAAGATGGTGACGAGTGAATCTTACGGGCTTTACCAAAATGATTACAGGCGCTCTATTCAACTGACATGACATTTAGCTGATTTAGCTTCAGGGTAAAATCCTGATATGTGCGAGAGACAATTCCGCCATGCTTATTCGGTCAACTACTGAAAAAAGGGTGTTGAATTCCGCCATCTAAAAACATGTTTTTTTAAACATGGGGGAAAAATAACAAATCAACCGGATGTGCCTCTTGTCAATAAAGATTACATAACGTAATTACAAATACAAAATGAACACGGCAATATAGAATGCTAACCCTATCCACCAATTCTTTCATGAAGACGTATTGTAACTTTTCACGTTTTCATTCAACGTTTTTGTTCTTTTTTTCGTTTAATTCTCTTTTCATTTTAGTTTAGGACATGTAATGTGCATTGTTAACTGTATCCGATTCACCTCTTGTGTCTGAGGCAATACAATACAAATTTTCAGATAAATTTTTTTGTTGGTGAGATCGTGAAGCTATAGTAAATAGTTATACCATACAAATTATATGAGTTTCACCAGTTTCACCAGTTCGTGGGTTGTATCATGCCTTAAATAGACTTACTTAGCTTTCCGTTACAAAGATGGCTTCATACGATATCAAATCAATCTACACAAGAATAACTATCCCTGCAAACAGCACTTTGAAAAGCTTCAATTTTAAGACAGAAACATATCATTACCAGATATTAATTATCATGACACGAATGAACATGATAAATACGCCAAATGCCAACGTCAAATAAAATCTTGTGGTAAATTGTGCTGTGGATAGGTAGGACGGTTTTTTAGACGACAAGGCAGGCAGGACGCTAAATTGTTATGCATTAAGGATACCTGTATCAAGAATTTTACTACACAGTATACGCTATAGGAAACAATTATTGCACATATGGAGTAGTTTCATGGAAAACGAATTATAACTAACAATAAAGCTATTAAAAGCATTTTTGTCTCCACGCGCTATTTGGAATCCGCAGCTAACTGTATAGGGGATATGTATTTGTGTTATGTGAAACGGACGGCACAGTAGTAGCGTCATACATCTTTCAATCACGCATGATGCTTTCATATGTGTATTTCCTATGGCAATGTATGACTAACGTTCTGTTCTATAGCATAACACGTTATTCACTGGCGCGATTTTTTAAATAGCACATGGTCAACGATTGTTTTAATTCATTGTAGGGTTATATACTTCCGTTTTTCTATGACACCACTCGATATGTGGTCATAATTATTTTAATATGGTATAGCTGTTTTTGATATTATTCGTGTCGGGTTTCCCCTTTAACCTTTAAATTGATGCATGACCGCCAACAAAATGAAGTCATATTCCAACCGCACAATTTCTTATTGTCTTCTGCCTATCAGCAACAATGCATACTGTATAACCTGTACTTCTGCTATCTCTGCTAGCAGTGCAATTTGATTACGGTATCCTGGTCATTCTTATGAATTATTATTTCTTATACTTCCAAACCGGTGGACAAATCTGCCTGTGGATCATTAGGTGCTGTCTCTATGTCCACAATGCTGTTACCACAACATTAGAAAGAAATTCTTGTTCTCCCTCCTCATGATTTGTAGTGGTATAACCAAGCATCCTATCCAGAATGCAACGGAAATTATTATATGACCCGGAAAGGGTTTGCCAACGTAAAAAGAGTGCGGGTGTTAAAAGGCCCGGTTGGTATAAAATCGTGCTACCGGTTTTGGATGTTACTCTCACTGAGTCTGTAGATCGACTTGATGGATAGCCTTAACGCCAGGTTTATATATATGGGTTGCCAGTTTGTTTGCTCTCATCGAAGCTCAGTAGACTTGAAAGATCTTGAATATAATCTCTAAACAATATTGTGAAACTTACAATTAGGTCCAATGTGTATTTATGTAAATGGCTTCCTCCCCGGAATGGCTTATTGAAGTATGATATTTCATTGCAGGCAATTCCCAATCACAAAACCTGCTACTCATCAACTCAGTCTCCAACTTGAAATGCCTTTAACGAAATAGGTCTTGTAATTGCAGTGCATGGTGCAATTTTTTTCGGGGTTGGTGGTATTTTTTATTAACAGAAACCCACTCTACTTTAGTACTTTTATGTTTTTTTTTATTTTCTGGTTGTCGCCTGGAGAAGAGGAGTTTGACTGTCCGAAACGAAAATTTGTTCTCTGGTTCAGGACGGATTTATGTTTTGCTTGACCAGTGTTGTTTATTATTATTATTTATAATTTTGTTTTATTTTTTTAGATTATTAAGCTCTTTATGCAGTACATAAACTGCGCGCCACTTTTTCGAATATTTTTTTTTTTTTACTACAATCGAATTCCAACAAAAAGTTGTGACAGACTTAGTCTATAAGGCAACCACGCGGACAATCAGAATCTAAAGCAAACCCACGTTCCAGAATAACGCAATTTTACCACAGTTCCATTTTTCACTAGTAGTTTCAGGTGTCAAAAGGTTCATATGCACCTAAACACGCATTTTTCCATGGCTGCCTTACCTGCATTGTTTAAATAACACACCCAATGAATATTCATCTGCCAACACTATTGTAATGGGTCTATATACACCCTTTGAGCGTTTGAGCGGAACTTGAGAGCCGTTGTCCAACATAAGTAAACTCTGCTGCATGAAGTGATGCATTGTAGCCTGTACGGAAAAATAAAAACTTCCGTCGCCAGTCGCCACCCAAATCCCTGACTCACGATTTGAACGACTGTAAGCCCACCCCCAAATAAATTTAATCTTTAAGAAATTACTCAGGATCTTACCGCTTTATGTTTAACCAAAACAATCGACAAGCTGTTTACGAATACATACCTGCTATAAATTAAATTTAAGTTGCAAGGCTCTATTTTGGGTCATACTCTTGAGATTATGCCTTTAAAAACGTCCAGAAAGATGAAGGGAAAATAAAGGAAACTTTATATCGGAAGTGAGAAATTTTAGATGTCAATGAAAGCTGAACACAACACAAATTATAAAATTTTTTATTTTTTTTATTTTTTTTATTTTTTTTATTTTTTTTCCCATAAATTAAAAAAATTTTATATATAGCCTTTAAAGGTAATCGATTAAGGATCATGCATGGGGACTTAAACTGGGTTTGTAGCGGGGTAGTAGTCTCATCCATAATAGCAAAAAGTACAAAATTTTAACGCTATGTCGGATATAATCCTTAACACTTACTGCATAAGTGGGGGTTCCTAGGTAACCCAACGTTATGTTTTTCAGCCGGCGATTTTTAACGCTGCAATAATTTGGTTTATAATATATTTTTTTTGTTATTAGAAAGAATGTCTAACGTTTAGTTGCGCTTTCCTGGTGCAAAAAAAATTCAAATCCACGCGGGTCGTTTTTGCGTTAATTAGGTTGGTACCTAGGAACCCCCCCCCCCCTTATGCCACTACGGAAGTGCCCATGACAAAATGAAAAATCTTATTAGAGTTACTGTTATTCTGATTTCATAATGCATACACCTTTGACATAAACAAAGTAATACTTAATTAAAAAAAATCTAATGCAAGTAGAGTAGGCCATGTGGAGCCATTATTTTTATATACATCATGTAGCGATTTCTGTCTGAACCTATGGTACATTGATACAGTAACCTAAAAATCTAAAATGGCATGAGACATTTATGGTTGTGCGTTATATGGTAATATAGTTCATTCTTCATCACCATTAAGCATAGAACAAGTCTAGGGGAAGCAATGCCATAGAAATGCAGAACAATTAGTGTCTTTTTCGCACATTTTTGACGCAAATTAAAATCAATGTTTTGTCCCCTAATTTTTTTACTACTGAACACACTTTTTTTAAGTTTTTATTTCTTTATTGTTGATGTCCCTTTGAAGCCTTCTAACATGTGGTGGATTTCATCTAATAATTCCTTTAGGAAAGTGGCTATAATTGGTGGGGGGGGGGGTCCCTATGACCCCCCCGTTATGCACTAAACTGAAGTGCAAAACCCCTTATGCAGTTAAGTTTTAAACATAGCAGAAAATTAAGATAAAAGGCATTAGGAACATCCAAGCAATTAATTGGTCGTTTCTGATAGAAAAACACAGTCCTTTAATCCCAGACGTACGGGCACTCCTGCGATATGCATTGGAGCCAACACTTAACAAATTCAAAAACCCAGATCCGTACGCCCGAGGGGAGGAGGTCGGAGGTGGTCGCATCCCCCCAAATTCCACCAAGGGAAAATGTCCACCTTTTGGGCGAATTTTTTCGATACAAGGTTCAAAATCTAGAGAAAATTGGCCAGAAAGTCCACTTTTTCACTTTTTTTGGGGGGGGGGTAGGCCACTTTTACAAAAAAAAAGTACACACTTTTTCGAAGCACCCTCTAAAATACTGCGTACGGCCCCTGTTTTCATAAACAACGAATGAAGGAGTTTAAGCATTACTTAAGGGTTTTATACTCACTCCTCCACTAACAATTCACAATCTCTGTAATATCCGCAACAATATAATGTTTTTTAAGTTTTTGATTAAATGAAGTTTTATTGTTGGCAGAAATTGCTACCTGGACATCTTGTAATATTTATACAAGATTTTTTACCATGTATTTAGAATATAATATAATAATAAATAATAAACACGGGGGCCTTTTGTAAAGCCCCTTTCATCAAGATCACACAGCGCTGTTTGCCGACATTATTGCTATTTAGTCCGTAAAGTTTGTTAGAGCAAGAGTCAAAAAGATTTAAAATACAATTATTAAACAAAAAAACAAAAAAATTGATTCCAGAATGCTGCGAGCATTGTTTTAGTCTGGAGCCATTTTTAAATGAAAGTTTGGCTTTAATCCTCAAAATCATAATCAACGAATATTAAGCTTCATCTGCCCACTCATCAAGCAGTGCATATAACCTGGATCGTCATCGCAAACTGTTCCTGCAATTGTCAAGAAACTGCAAAAATGCAATCTGACTGTGGTTTTTGCTAAGAATGTCTACCCAGAGGACCAGTGCTAGAACTCGAGAGATTCAAATTGTATCCTTTTTTAAAATTGTCAGCATTTAAAATTTCGCTCTTGATTGATGGATTTTTGAATAAAAGTAAAAACTCAATCACTTTGGCATTGAAGTTTGCAAACTAATGGAGGCTTTTTTGTTCACGTATATTGATTGATTTGGTGTAAATAGAACTGTTGCAAGTTACCCAGATGTTAATATACGAAGAAAATGGGCGGTTTTATTAAATTAGTATATCTCAGGTTTGCAACGGCAAATTCTAACAAATTCTTTTTTACTCTAAACATTCCAGAAACAACTCTTTTTTCTAATTATAATTAATTTTTAATTTTAGGTTGTTTTTTTGTTTTTGTAAGTTTTTAAAAAATGAGTAACTTCTTTTTGAATCAGCCTATAGTATGTGAGTAGTAGCGGTGTACTCATCCCAAAATCGACTAATCGATTACGTCACTATAATCGATCAATCGATGTATTGAATCGAATCGATTACTTCACCTGACCGGTGTCGTCATCGAACAAGCATTGATCATTGATGACGTCATTCATTCATCATACCCACCGATTGATCGATATAAGACGTCGATTTTGGGATGAAGTACACCGCATACTACTTATGTGTGCCTAATCTTACGTGCAAATTAAAGATCTACTCTGGAAGAAATTCGCAATTTTGTACGAACCGTGGAAATGACAACACATTTGCCTATGGGCACTATGAGTACAAACATTTGCTCCTAACATCACAAAAACTCTCAGTCAGACTCAAAACTTAAATTTTGAAAATAACCTTTCTCCTCCTCGTGCATATCCTAGTGACCCAATAAACAAAAAAGGAGTCTATAGGGTCAAGAAATACACCTTAACCAGAACACTGAGAAGGAATAATGAGATGGTGAAGGAAGAAAATAAAAACGCTGCAAAGGAACCTAATTTATTTTCTGGGACCTTGGGGCTGGGTCCATGCTGGAATATAGGTAGGAACACTTTCGTTTGTGTAAAACAGATCTGACCATATCTGACGATAGAAAATTAACATTAAAAAAATTAAGTGATCGTTTAAAAGTTGATATTTTTGTTTTAATACACTAATAATTGGACAGTCATATGGTTTGCAACTGTATTGACTTACCATGTGCCCAGATTTAGCCTTCCTGGGGAAACTTTTTTAAAAAAAAAATCAAGAAAAAAAATAAACGTATTTGCATTTAGGTGTTTTGACTACATGTAGGGGGCAAGAAGGCCAGTATCCATTGCTCATGGGGCCTTGACTGCCTTGTTTCCGCCACCTACTTTGGTACTAAAAGAAGCGGTTGAGACACTCAAAACTATTCCTTATTTTAAAAAAAATCATATGAGCTCCCCACAATTTGCACCATTTTGTATCCATTCCGGAGCAAATTTAAAATTTTGATGACCCCTGGACAACTGAAACTTTAGGCTGTATATATTACAAACTATAACTTTCTTTCTGATCCTTATGGTAAGACCCAATGATGTGGTATACTTTTCACATGATTGGATCATTTAAAAATTTAGCCCCCGTAAACTTTGTCGTGTGCCCCCCCCCCTCCCCTTAAGCACCATTCGCAAATCACTTAAGAATCATGTTTACAAAATGATCTGCGTATCTCCCAGCTATATGTGTGCCTTAATTCTACGTGCAAAGTCGAACTACTTGGAAAAGCAATTCGCATTTGTATTTTCATTTTCCTGTCTGTAACGGCAAACCGTAATACAAACGTTCGCTCATAAGCATCAAAATGCCATGTCGATCAACTTTAATTTGGGAAATAACCTTTTCTCGTTGATATCTAGCCCGGGGGCCCACTTGTTTTCAAAGGTGGAAATTATGCGTGGAACAAGAAAAAGATACGCGTAAACGGGTTCTTTTTTTCCCACAGGCGATTACGCCTACATCGTTTGGGGTGTCAAAACAGCAAATAGGAAAAAGGTATTTTTTTTCTTAACCCTTAATTGTCATGTTATAATCCCATTAAGCAGGGATCAAACTCATCCAAAATATTGTAATCCGAACTTGAGAAGTAAAGCAAGCAGATAATAAAGGGTAGATTTACGATTCAATGCACCTGCGTACCTTGTGAGGGTACATAAATAAACAGATAAAAATACTTGTTTAGGGTATGTGTTAGCTTGTTTTTTTAGTCGTGTGAAAAAACGTGTTTAGGGTGCCTTTTGAAAGTCCCTTCACACGCATCATACCACCTTTGAATACAAGTGGCCCCCCCCCCCGGATTCTATAGTGAACCATAAACAACATTGGAGGTACTAGGGATCGTGGAAAATCACCTTCACCAGAAAAATGAGAAGATGGAATAGAATGAGAGGAGAAAGGAAAGAAAGAACGGCTGCAAAGAAGCCTATTTATTCTGGGCCTGGGGTATTTCCATGCTGGCAATATATGAGTCACACTTTCGTTGTAAAGTAAGATCTGACCATGACAATTCACACGGCTGACATGGTATCTCACTGCAACAACGGTGGAAAATCAAATGTTATCACACAAATTATGAATCTTTGGACCTATTGCGACTGATAGTCGGCATGACAACGAGGCTCACCAATGCTAAGAGTTACTCTATGTGCTCCTCCACAAGTACAAAACTTACAAAGAGGAAAGAGCTAGAAGGAGCAAGGCGATGAAGGTGAAACTTTAAATAAACAAATTAAGAACACAAAAACAATGAACAAGAGAATTGGATGAACAGCTAAAGCAGAAACAACCGTCAAGTAAACACAATTATAAGAAAGATTTAGCAAGGTGTAACCAACCTTGTTTTGGGGAAAACATGAGAAAACAGGAAACAAACAGACACCAATTAAAAGCACAATAAAACAACAATTAACAAACCACACAACAACAAAAACACATACAGCAGAGCCTTGGAAGCAGAGCAAAGGGGACAGACATGATCACTTTAAAGAATTAACGACACAAAAAAACCGGAAGAAAAAAACGCAAAAAACACGCAGGATGCCTACAAAGATAATTGAAGAGCACAATAGAAGTCACTATCATAATTCAGCACGGAGAAAAAGACCAGAGAAACTCGGTCTACAATCACATAAAATGAAGTTGCTTGATTCATTTCGGAATCACACCACTAAATAAAACTCCCCATAACTTGTGTAACAAAATTGACCCCTCTCAACCAAAAACGTCAATTTATCGGCTATAAAGCGACTGGTTATTTCAAAACTGGATTTTTTTGGGAAGATTAGGACCATAGCTCTTCAAACAAAAATGAAAAAGTCACTATGATGAAGCTGATTTTTTGAGCTACAATTACAGCTCGAAAGATTTGCCTGTTTTCACACTTCCCACGCCTATTGAAACGTACAGAAATTAAAATTGCGAGTTTCCTCCCCAAACCCACCCTCATAATTATAACCATATGGCCAGACAAAATCTGCCACCCAAATGGTTTGTTACTAGTCCACAACCTTATTATTACTTTTCAAATTTGCATTTGAAGACACAACTTATCCACATTTTGTGACTCTCCATTTAGGCACACCTAACTGTTAAAAATTGTTCCTAAGTTTACCAGACTTTTACCTTTAAATTATGGTAACCCCCAATTATTCAATCATAACGCTTTATTACCTATAACCTATTAACAATAAAATTACAATTTGGAAGCAGAAATAAATACAGTGGCTAAAAAAAAAATATACTACACATTTTGAAAAAGTAGTAACTTTCTAGGTTGACCGTTATTATATTTCCGTAATATTACGTTCTTTGTAACTTACCCTTGTTTTTATGTAAGAATACTACATGAAGAAAAATCGTTTTTACCTATAAATGTGTTAAATAACGCGTAACGTCATTAAAAGTGCAAATCTTATTTTCCCCTATCATTTTAAAAATAGTTAAAAAACTGCTTTTTTCCTTCTCCTCCTTTTTGTATTATATTTAGTTTATTTAATTTTGAAAAAAGTAGTACAACACACACAAACCACACATATATTTAATTTTAGCATCAGATATCAATAAAGTCATGTAGTGTCGTGGATAAGGTTTAGGACTTGTTAAATCTTAATCCCTGGGTTTGAATCTATGTAAGGTTACATGTAGTTTATTCATAATGATGATTAAGTAAAGTGGTGACATGACATTAGAATTGTACATTACCATATCAAACAAGGTAAAAACTGGTTTAAATCCTTTATTGTTCACGTTTTCCCTCCCCTTGTTTATTGCCTTTTTTCAAAATTGTTTTGCCTGAAATCTACTTTTTTCACACCCGTGTAACGTAAATACAAAAAACGTTTGTATGATGTCCAACTAACTAGCAAATTGGTCATAAAGATTGTAATAACGTTTTTAAATGATTCTTAATTTGTTTTAAACATGTCAAAAACCAACAAATAACTTTTGAACGCTGATATTTTAACGCCGTTATTTTTACGTTTCCCTGCAATGGTTCCATATTTTAGGCATTACGCTCAGTAATTTTTAACGTCTGCATGTAGTGAAGTCCCAGCTGCCAGTCAAATGCCTGATTTTTTAGCAGTTTATTTTTAACAGTGTATTTATTTTATAGTGGTGTGATTCCTTTTCAGTCGGGGTCAAACTATGTAAAAAAGCAATACAAACATTCAAAAATTCTCAGTTTTGACAAAACTGAGGAGCTTTAAAAATGCCAATATTTGCCAGTGTCCCCTTAAATAACAACATATACAAACCCTGACTTTTACACTCCTTTTAGCCCAAACAAGGGCTAGTATCCTTAGGGAGTTTTGTTGCATGCGAATTGAAATATCCGTGGTTCGTGAACTTTTTTGAACACCTTTTTAGCCCTAAGTACTGACATGTGTTTATACATCTGGTTAAAGCCTAAAAACTGATCCTGGCAGTGCCACTCACCTACACCTTACCACCAATTTCGGGAACAAAGTTGCGGTTTGATGGTAAAGGATGTGTATGTTTATATTGGAATTCTAATTTTCACTAACTGTGCTAACATTGATGTTTACCCCATAAAAAGGTATTTTTTTAAATAATAAACGGATTTGTAGGCTAAAATATCAGGAGATAATGAGAAAATAGGGCCTTTCATTTGTTTCATCTGATATTCAAAATTGACACTCCGGTGTTTCCAACGAATACACTTAACTGAAATAAATAAAATCCATGTCTACATTTAAATAGCGCCTTTCACAATGTTCAAAGCGCTTTAACTTTATTCCGCTGGCCACTAGAATTGTCAGTTGTCTTACACAAATGCCCAAGGCATACTCTACCTCTGTGCGGCGGGCGTCATAACATATTTCCTAAGAGCTCCTCCCATTTACAACATGTGTGGAGATAGGCAAGTGAGGTAAAGTGCCTAGCCCAAGACTAAAGGTTCAACAACACATTTGGCCTCCGCGGAGTCGAACCCAGGACATTTTGATCATGATTCGGTCGTTATCCACTGGACGCACATGTGCCCAAGAAGAAAACAAAACCGGGCTGTTTGATACTTAGGCACTTCTCTCCCACAGCCACAAAAGATAAAATAAATAAATAAATAACTGTGCCCTATTTCCCTTCTTACCATTTGTATACTGAAGGATTTAAGATGGACCCCGGGGCATTATGGACCCTCCCTCCCTTATAACTAGGGTTGGTATAGTGCAACCTTCTATACACTGCCACCTGCAGAAAACACTGTAAAATGTGTTTTAGTGATGCCCAAAAGTTAAATGGTTTTTTCCCATCGCCTGCCCCCCTCCCCAAATTAAAATGTCTGTAAACATACCAAAACAAACCGTTGGGTAAGACTGTAAAATGAAACAGATATCAAAAAATAATAGTTTAAAAATCAATTTTTGACTTGAAGCAACAATTTGCGGCATTCTTTTTCAAATTGTTTGCATTCCACGATTAAAACTTCTAAAACTCCCAGAATACATGTAGGTCTGTATAACAGATAAGCATTAAACTTTCCATTTTAAATATATCCGGTTAGATGTTCATAAATCTTAAGTATCTACATTATCATTCAACAAATGTCCTGCGTAGTATTTGAATATGGCGCCAACGAAATCAACCATTAATTTAATTTTGAAGCCCTGCCACGCTACGTAGTAATGGAGTGTCTGTGTTCATCCGTGTTCCAATTGTTCGGGGCAGAAATTGGATACCTTAAAACCAAAATAACTGTAAGCCTTTGACAATGGCTTATCGATTTTACAATTTCAAATTTATTGTGAAAGCTTATTAAACAGCCATCCAATACAGGACTTAATTTATAAAATCCGTTAATGTTTCTTCATAAAAATCCCTCATTTGGTTGTACTTTTTTCTGACGCACCCTTTATAAATTAACATGCTCACACCCAATATAAAAGTGGGTCAAGAAGAAGACAACACCTAAGTACTACTTAAATTGATATCTCTATATATCTGCATTAGTCTACATCAGAGTAATTCACTAATTGATTACAACATTTTTTGTTCCAAAGATCCATGAATTGGTTTTCTTATGTTCACAGTCAGTTGGTTGTTTTCAAACCACTGTGCAATCTTAGACAAATCATCATTCATATCCAACTGAAGAGTGTGGATCTGATGCAGTCAAGATAATGTAGTGTCATCAGCATACATAACGCACTAACAACTGATACTAACATGAGATAATTTACATAAATAATAATAATAAATGGCCCTAAAATTGACCCATGGTGGAATTCCAATATCAATATTTTTAATATCATATTAAGTCGAATTGAAATACACACACCGCTGTGTTCTAACCACACGATAACTGTAAAAACCAATGCAAAGAATTGCCAGTGATACCATACTTCGAGTTTACGAAGTAAAGATTATTAAGTGACATATCAAAGGCTTTTTTGGAGGTCAGAATAGTGCACCGGTAGCTTTGGCCCTTGATTCATGTTTGTTTAAATATGATCAGAAACATCAAGAAAGTTGTTGTTGTAGAATGATGTTTTCTAAAACCAGACGGCAATGAATTTAAGAGACCATTAACAGTTAAATAATTGGTACAGTTGATTATGAACACTAACTACGTTTCAATAATTGTGGAAATACTTGGAAGCACAGATAAGGCCTATAAGTATTAACATCACTCTTGTCACAATTCCTTGAAGATTGGATTGACTTTGGCCTGTTTCCATGCAGATGGAATGTTTGATGTGAGAAGAAGAGATTACAATAAATGCCAATGAGTTACAAACAATTGGAGCACAAGGTTCAAAAGCTTACTATTTAAATTATCAAGGCCAGTAGACTTATTATTTTTCATTTGAACTATTTATTAAATACAAATTCAGGAGTAACATAATCAAATTCAATGAGAGTGGTCAGCTCTTCTATCAATAGCTCTACAATGTGGTTAGATCATGATTATTAAACTTACTAGCAAGATTTGTGGCCAATTGAATGAAAAAATAATTAAATTGATCAGCTGTTTCTTTTATCATTATTTGTAAGCCATTGTTAATTTAACTACTTAGTTAAGAAGTACTACTGGGAATGAGCTTTTAATGGGTATCCCATAGCTAGTGTTAGAGTTAATTAACATTATCATTGATAATCGTTATATCACAGTAAATGCTTTTCCAAATACTTATTCATGTTATTTACTTTGTTCCTTAAAAGTTTGGCTCAACTTTCCGTCCATCAGGACATTGTTTTGTGAGCCTTTTTATAGTAGTAGTCCCTTTCCTTAGTTAATTTGATGAAAGCTTTATAATCATTCAGGAAGTTGACAACCTTTAACTAGTTTACTCTTTCATCGGTGTCGTGAGTATCACCACAATGTTAAATAAATCATGCCAAACACTAAGTGCCACCAATTACAATACATCACTACAATTAAATACAAATCCCAATATTTCGCTCTTTAAAAGGGAATTAATAACTTATGCTCATAAAATTCTTAAAGGAAAAACGAGATTTGATTACTTTAGGTGGTACTTTCACTTTCTTGTTTTACGAATGTAGGTAAATTAGGAGGATCACTCAGTTCCAAGACTGTTAACAAACCGAGGAAACAAAAGCAAGATCGATTTTAGTTTTAGATTTTCAGTTTATTCTAGTAAAATCATTAATTAATTTCTGCCATTACTATGCTAGCAATATTTTGAATCTTCCTTAAAATTACAAGGCTTGTTTAATAAATCAGTGATTAAAACTCGCCAATGATTATAACATCATCATAACACATTATAATCTTGGAATAAAGAGTCGATTCTATTCAAGTATCTGCTTTTGAGTCAGGAGTTTTCTGTAAACAGTGCCATTAGAATAGGCTTTTGTGTGATGCAAATTAAAGCTCAATCCACATAGCCTCAACAATTCATCATAAAATCAGAAATTTGTTCATATAAGCACTCCCATTTTTATGTAACACACAATACACCATGTTTTCCTATGTTTTTTACTTCTATCAAGAGCCTACACATATATACCCATAATTTTGTATTAAGTTAGCATTAAACTCATCAATTTAACCATGTTTTCATTAATCAATATATCAAATCATTCTGTAAAGACACATTTCACATGGTCTAATTATTAAGAAGCTCTGATATTAAGATACCATCTTAAACCTTCCACAAAACAATTGTTGTAAGACAATGTATCGCCAATGAAAGTTCTTCAAGCAAGCACGGCCCCGGTAAAACATTGATTGCACCACCCATGAATTTTGACACTGACATCATTCATATTAACACAATGCTCATAGGAAATCTAGAGTAACAATTAAAACACAACGATACAAATTTACAAAGGAACGGATTTATGCGTACATGAGCCACAAAAAAACATTCCTAGAATTTTGATATGGAAATTGTGATTTGAATAACATTTTTTTTTTTTACACTATGAGCAGGTTTTAGCAGACATATTTGTATTTGACCATACTATTATATTTTGCCTTTACTCGGAGTAGAACATGACTGATGATTGTACTATATTAGTCATACTATTGTCAAAAATTATGAATAAAAGGTGGTAGATTAAATTAGATTTATGACTTGGACCATATTTCCTCATGCCTGGCAATGGTAACAGCATAAGGAATTAAATGGCGGACATGTACCCCTTTCAAATTGTATACTCTTCAAATTAGCATACTTGTCACTATCAAGTTATATCATTCCAAAATGAATGTGGTAAATTGTCATCAAAAGTAAAGAGGATAGTTTCAACATTAGGAATTCATATCTGACATTTTGGTTTGTTATTAAAAACGTCATAAGAATTCAAGCTGATGGCCAATAGCTGCCTTCAAACCTTTCAAATCTACAATTGTCTGTTTTATATCATATTTTGGAGTTATTCATCCAAATGATATTAAAAGACAGTTAAGATTAAATATGAATATATGTCTTTGTGAATTAGAAACTTTATCTTTCAGGTTTTGTTAACATGTTAAATTCACACTTACAACAGCCAATATGGACCCTTCATGAAATCTTAAAACCTACAAACGGTCCTAAAATTGTAACATATTTAGTTTATATCATCCCAAAATAAGAATAGAGTGTAATTAAGAAATGATACATAGGATTCTGATCATTCTAAACTCATATCCGACATTTTTATTTGTTACAATGCTAAAAAAGAAAGAGCAGCCAATATGGCTTGCGTCCTACACCTTTAAAATCTTCAATTATCATAATAAAACTCATAATATTTGTATAATATATTTAGCATATCATTCCAAATTATGATGAAAGTGTAAATATAATTATACATATATGCCTTTGACCATTCCAAACTCAAATGTGTCTTATTTGTTTTTGTTTAGCAGCTGAAATTCAAGATGACAGCCAATATGGCTGCATTTTTTTTTCAAAGTTAATTAAAACCTACAAACATGACAATTGCCATATTATTTGTATTATATAAATTTATCATCATGATAAAGTCGGAAAAAAATGTATGGCATAATCTCCGACAAAAGAAACTCCATATTAAAAATTCTAAATAGCAGAAAAATATGCGATATCTGCAAATATATTTAATGACATCATTCCAACATAATCAACATTGCAATAAGAACAAACTAATTATGAATCTGGGCTTTTATATTTTATTTAAAATTGCGTAAAATACCAATGGCAGCTGATATATTAAGAAAAATGGTTTATTTTTTGTAGTCAGAAAAGACATAATTATGGCCATACTTTAATTTGAACTTTTTAACTCATTTGGATATAAAACTAAGTTTTTTGCATTACAAATATATTCCCAATTGGTATCATTTTGGTATTTAACTTATTGGATGCCATCTTGAATTTTATGCATGTTTTAACACAAAACAGATATGAATTCCTAATGTTCAAAGAAATCTTTTTAACTTTTGATGAACTTTACCACCGAGTCATTATGTGAATCGTAAATGTATTAAATACTGCCAATTTGTAGGAGTGTAAAGCTCTTGAAGAGGTCGCATTGCTGCCATCTTAAATTAATGCATAATTAGCAAACAGAAATGCCATATATTAGTATCTAATGGTCAAGCCATATCCTAGCTTTTACTCTAGCTCCTTTCTTCTATTTTTTGACATTGTTAATTGACTAATATATTAGCAAATAATGGCAATTCATAGATTTAAAAAAAGCCTTTGAAAGGCGGCCATCTTGCGGCCATCTTGGATTTAAAAGCCAGATGATATACAAATCTGCTTGCCATAACTTCACAATGGCCCTTTATCAGTGTTCTTGTGGGTCTTTACCATATAATCAATTATTTTGGTCTGGCCAAAACTATTATTTTATTTACAATTTTCCCCATTTTGCGGGCCTTTTGGACGATTTATGCCGCCATCCTTGATTCGATTCAGATAACATTGCCAATAGGCAGAGCATGGGTTTGTGCTTGCTCCTTAACCAACATTTTGTGGTTTTTTGCTATTTTATTATTATTTTGGAAAATTTTGGAAATTGTTCATCAATTTTTCAATTTTGCTTGCCATATTGGACGCCATCGTGAATTTGATGTATGTGTACACTGAAATTGGCCACAAATGACTTGGCAAAGCTAAACGGCATATATTTAATGATCGTTTATTCGTTTATCCAATTTAGGCCGATATAGGCCTAATGACCTATTTTTAAAATTTGACCATTTTTGGCAGCCATATTGGGCGCCTCTTAGATATCTCAAGAGCACTCACTCTTTTTTTTCCTGTTACCATCTGAATGTGTTTAATGACCCCAAAGCAAGGCATTCAAAAAGTTGGTTTGGGAAGTACTACTGTGGGGGTGCACGGAACCCCCCTTACATGTCCAACTAAAGGTAAACTGCATGCAGCTGTGGTGTCCTTGATTGGGTCAGACTTAGAAAACCTGTCAAAGAGACTGCGATCCAGCATGAACCCCTGTTTTGGTCACTAGCATTCGTCACATCAATTACTGTATCAAACAAGGTAATTTGTGAATGAACGAGTTGGTTATTTTACGATCGGTAACAAATGGCAAATTATCCGACCATCAAATGGTAAGAATGAGTTTACACCATGGCAGGAAAGTCACGATAGACCACAGGCCCTTTCCGAGACTGTCCACAGATGGAGACGTATGCCCGAGTGCGATGAGTTTGTTGGGGCAAGGTAAAACTTTATATTCGAAATGCATGAAATCCAATTCCCAGTCAGGACTGACAAGTGACATGAACTGATTTTCAATGTAATGAGCATGATGAAGCATTTGCCTCAGACCTAAAGCTACTGATGTAATCATTCTGCATGACATGATTATTTTCATTTTGCTATACCTCTTCATACACAGCCAGACAGATATAACCCACTTATGTCAGAGCAGATGAAAGTCATGAAAGGGTATACATGTCATTGAAAAAAGTCATCCTATTTCTGTCCGGTCGCAGTTTGTTGAATTTTTGTATCTATACGTGTACCAGAATACACACATCATGCACCGCACACTCTCTGCGACTGGAATCACTCTGACTGGGCGTTGTAACATGTTGTGAATTGACTGATATGCACACTGCCTTGCCCAAGTAAACAAGCATCCTAGAAACAAAATAGTTAGCGCGATTGGCCATCCAGCATAGGTCAATTGATAGTAGCTATGTGACAAAAAATTTCAAAGTTGTTAAATACTACTGAAATGTTTGCCATAAATGTCTTAAAATAAGCTTTCCAATGACACACACCAAGATGAACTTACGTCAATTAAGAAATTATAGCGAAAACAGGCCCTCTTTGGGCTAAAATTGTGGTCTTTAAAAACAGCATATAAAACAAAAGGAAATACACTATTTGATTGTGGACAGAAACAAAATTCTTCCTTAAAATTTCATATTAAATTCTTTAATTGTCAAATTAAACACCTTAATTTTCCTTTAAAATGTAGATTAAGGATCTTTCGTGTCAAACAATTTATTTAGATGAAACACTTGAAGTTTCCTTAACGCATCTTGTAAAACCAACTGGCCGCCAAAATCC
>JAMKCH010050912.1:0-10185 GCA_023653785.1 Ophioderma brevispina
ACGCCCATACATAATTATGCATACCAGGATACCGGGATTTCGCAGCCTACGCATTGATGATGTTTACTTGGCATGAATGCTGATGCCAGGATGGTCGGGGTGGGGAATAAACCGAGAACGACCCGGGGTTGCATCACAATTCCCGACAGGCTGGGGCCAGGACTCGCTCGGGGGTTTGCACAATGTGCCCGGCCCTGCCGTAACTTGGCTGGAACAATCAGACACCCTGCCGTTGGTAGCGACATTCAGCTCAATTTAAACTTGAGTTAGTTTTTTTGTGGTGTGGCTAGGTTCAATAAATCTGGTTAAATCTAATGTTCCTGAACACCCTATTGGGTGCAATGTAGTTATTGTGCTCTGTTCACTGACCATGCCAAAGAAAGGCACCATTGAATTGACAAATTCCTTGTCATGATTCCTGTGCACTCATCCACGCAACAACCAAGACCATCCTTTGGCAAAACACACAGCCAGCTGTCAGGGAAGCCCAATGGTTCAGTGCGTTGCCAGGGGGTCCCAAATGACAATTTCAAGTTGAGCTCACAAATACGCGTCACTGTGCTGGAAAAGAAGATATATTTAACTTAGGTGTTATGACGTCTAGTAGGCGTCAAAGGTCAGAAATACCTACAAAACACAAAACAAATGAGCCTTGTGCACAAGTGATCTTAAATTTTATATAAAAGATTTAATGATTTGTAATGGTGTCAGATTTTGGTATGTCCAAAACATACATAAATCAAAATTACACAATTACACACATTTATATAACTGATACTTAACCAAACGAGCCGAGATGCAATGAGAGCCAACGAAAATTGTGGTACCGGTCGAAAATGTCTCAGTGCATCTCGCCGCAACAACTTTTTTTGTCGCGCAATGACTCTCACATTGGCCCTCATTGCATATGGGCCGTCTACCGGAAAATGACGCGATATGTTCCTCGTTGCATCGGGCCGTCTTTACGGAAAATGACGCGAGTCCGCGTTGACACCTGGGACGTAATACGCGAAAATGAGGATGCTTTTCACTGCATTCGGACGGTTTGCTTGCAGAAGGCGCAATGCTTTTAATCAGGCGGGTGACACGTGTACAAATGCCAATAGACAATTTCGATTTCGATGGTGATAGCGCCACATTTTCGATAGTCTACTTTTAATTATGCATAAACGCTTCATGACGTAAACGGAGCATGACGTAGCGTATGAGCGCCACGCACGACTATGATTTAGCGTAATAGCGCAACGCACGGACTGGAGAACTTATAGAATACAAATTTCATGCAAATCGGTGTGAAGTACGCATCATTATTTATATTTATTTATATCTATGTTCTATTGCATTCGCCCGAGATGTTCCTCGTTGCATCTGGGACGTCTTCCGGAAAATGGCGCGATTTCCTCGTTGCATCTGGGCCGTCTTCCGGGAAAATGACGCTGTTTTTCGTTGTCATCTGGGCCGGCTTCCCGGGAAAATGACGCGATGTTTTTCCCGTTGCATCTGGTCCGTTATTTACTTTACGCTACTAATTCCTGTGCGGGGAAAACGGCGCGATGCAATGAAACGCAACATTTGGCTCTCGTTGCATCTGGGCCGTTAAAAATAAGAAATAGAATTGGCCCCTCGTGCAATTTGGGCCGTCCTGGCAAAACGACCCTCCGGGTTAGGGTCATGTTCAAAAGAGGCGTTGCAGTTCAGTGGGTGTCGATGATATGTTCCTATCGCGCATACTCATCCAAAACTCAGGTAATATAATCCAAGGGAATCTTTTCAGTCCTGAGGTAATTTTGCCCAGCAGTTCAAGACGACGGGCTTTTCCCTCGACGACAATGTTCCACAATATAAATCAGTAATAATACCACCATCCGTCTGTCGCTATGTCCTCATATAGGACCACAAATTGGAATCCTGCTTTGATTCCAAAAACTGAAGCTCTTTGGCTTAAAAGACGACAGCAGACAATTTAGCTATCAGCTCCGGTGGCATCCAAGTAATAAATCCTGGCACTATATGTAGAACTCAAATCTACAATTATTTAGAGGAAAACTATATAATTTATACTGTATAGCTCCAGAAGTCTAGTTTGCTCCTGATTTCACTGGCGGCGGCGAGACTTAGCTTAAATCTCAAATATATACTGGCGACTTCACCAAGATCCCAGTCTAAAAAATAGACATTACAACAGCATCATTGCATAAACATAACCTGAATCACATCACTTTTCCATAATACCTCTATGGGAAATTCCCTGATCACAATGTTTTGATCTCAAACATAAACAAGTTTCTAAGTTTTACATTCATCCTTGGGGGAATTCCCCACTGTCCTTATGTGCATCTAAACAGGTGCACTTCGCAAAACCACTCTAGGGAATCCCCTGTTCCTCTTTTTTATAGTAAACAAGTGCTTTTCCCGTGAGAATCTTTTCTCAAATAAAATTGAGAAAATATTTTTTAAAAGTTTAATCATAAAAATGGAGGCCATATAAGGCCATGTGTCTTGAACGCGCCACCCAAAAAAGGTGGTGCTGTTACTTTTTTCCAAATTCGAACTTGAATGACTTGATGATATCTCTGCCAAACATGAAAGGGTCTTTGCTTGCTTTTTGGTCCATTTTTAAAGCAAATAAATGCACTCTCCGCCCGTAATGGGGAATACTCTATAGCATGTTTGTAATGATGACAACCCACGTTTGGTGACTGAAAGAATTCATGATGGGCATGGTGTGGATGCTGGGGAAGCGGTCGGGGGAAAAAAGCGGGGTAAACCACACAAACTCTATGAAAGTTCCATTTTCAGTGTTTATTATCTGCATTTTCACGTTCTCTGCCAGACTAATTGGATTTATGTTATGTTCTAATCAGCAATCTAAATGATTACTATGACTATGGCCACATGAATAGTAAAGTAATTGACCAACATTTTAATTACACAGTTCTGTAAAGGTACAGTTCACTGCATAATTTGCATGATCATAATGCCACCAATACTGCGTCGTGTGGTCTTGCCTTTGCCTATGGTAAACTAGTAAACAAAGGCAGTTATTCCCAAGGGACTGTACTGCATGCTTTTTGGAATTAATCTTGTTCAGAGAGGAGCCACGTTACTCTGACCCATGATGACTACCTAGACATGTGTTCAATTACCATGTAATGACATTTTATGAAACATCCACTTCACTTACAAGTATTGGTCCAGGCATCTGCATGTGTTGTTTTCAGTTGTTTTTTTTTCAAAAGATATTGAAAGAGTACCATTTCAGTAAATTATATTCTTCATAAACGTAGGAAATGTTAAGCAATTTCAATTGGCTGTGCCCCATGTTCAAGTCGACAAGTGAACCCAGGTAGTACCGCTGTCGTATTGACGTATTTTTAGGTTGAATAACTGGCGTCTTACTGCGTTTTGCTACGTTCAGTGCACACCTGCCAACGTTGCGTCTTGTTGCGTATGATTGCTGCGTTCACAGGTTGTTCGATTTGTTGTTACTGGGTGGTGGCAGTCCCTTTCTTGTTGTGTTTAGCCTAAAGTATCGCGAAATTGGTTAAGAGAATCTTAAATGTTAAAGCTGTTGAAGATAAAGGTATGATTTTGGGAACCGGACGAAATGAAACCGGCGACACCATATTTCTGCGGGAAAGAACCTGCCTCCGGCCTCGTCTGCACTTAAAATAGTGGTATCGCCTTGGTTTTCAATTCGTCGTAAAGAGGGTAACCGTTCCCAAATCATACCTTTATCTCTAATTCATACCTGGAATGCTGATAAGGGAGAAATGGACTTCAATGACTCTCCAGGTTTATTGATATTTTTCGCTCAATGTTCAATACACAAAGTTTATTAATTTTGCTTTATGTATCTTATTTGTGAAAAGCATTACCCCACACAGTTTAGTACCTTTTCTAGAGGAATTTTGATGAGAATTCAAATCTGAAGAGCAAAATAATGTAGGGGCAATGGGCGAGTGAGATATGGCTCTTACAAGAACATATTTTTGTGTTCCTTGAAAGTAAAATGTTTTCACCCATAAAGTGCTTCGACTTCACCCTACCATTTTTAGTGGCATCTTTGAATTCCCTCATAAATTCCTTTTTAGAAAATGTATAATTTTGTATAGGAGGGTGAATACTTCTTTTGTTATGCTAACTCGAAGCGCGATAGATGCGATTTTCCTAGAATCAACCAATGTAACGCTATGGGTGTCGAGTTCAAGCCGCATGGCCATAATCAAAAAGTACACTTTTTCACTATAACTTTTTTTCTAGTCCTATTTAAGGCAACCTTTCCTACTACCTACCATTATATGTCTTTCTTTACAACATCATTTTGAATTTTTGTTTGATAAATTTTTTTATTTTTTTTCGATGGTTTAACTTGGCCCGGCCGGTGCACATGCGGTGGGGAGAAGTCAAGTGGTCCCTTTTTTTTAAGAGCATGGAGATTCCAGAAATAAGGCGTCCCCAATCTTGTTTTTTGAACCCGGGTGTTTTGTGCAATATTTGGAATGCTTTCCAATGTATTGACAGCCTGAAGATGAATAACCTAATTACCCGTCCTTTATTAAAACTATAATATGATATTTAGTACTTCTGTGTTGTGCACGACAGAAAGTCAAGCACGGTGTTCTATGGCCGGGGACAATTACGATAGTCTGCAAGTCAAAACAAGGTTTGCTGTTTTTGTTTGGACTTGTTTGTCCAATAAACCTCGAAACGTTCTTGGTAGGTGGTCTACAACAATCATTCCTGTGCAATTTGAGAGACAATTTGCTATCCTAAAAAAATCTCCTCCTTCCACTTTTAAGTTACAGGTCCATGCCCGATCCTCCTAATCGGCCTCGTCCCAGGGACCCAGAATTTACGCGAATGGTCGAACTTTTTGGTATCAGAAGAAATCTACTATTTTTTTCTCATTTACCCCGTGAAATTTAGGGCTAAAAGATGTTTAGTATGGTCCGTTATAAACGAAAATGTGCCCCATGTTAACACTATCAGTGATTTGAAAAATATTGAATTTGCAGGAATAGCTTAAAGTGAATGAGGATAAGTCTGTAGAATTCATAAGTTACCTTTTCCACCGCATAATGGACAGAAAAGGAAGAAAAAGGCAGTCAGTGTTCTATATGATACGATTCCCCTTCCATTTAGGTTTTGTAGTAAGTGTCCGAACGGACAGTAATGACATAAAATTTCCGAATCTGTCCTTATTAGGTTTATGCTTCTGGATCTTATCATTTGTCAGGGTATCGGGTTTAGGATACCTTACTTGTTACATACATGCAAAAATCTGATTTTTTGATGATTTTTTCGATTTTCTGATTGCCAATCACTGATAGTGTCCTTTATTTACACAGTTAGATTGGTACCAAATCACGTCTTTAATCCCTCACATCAAAACGGATTGACATATCGGCGGGGAAACTTCACAGATGGGGGTTTTTGGATGAGTCATTCTACTTCTATCAAAATGAAAACTCAATAAACTTAAAATTATCGGGCCATCCCCTTTTACGGATTAAGCCTACATTTATACGACGATTTACATGCAAGTCCCGGCCATCGAGTCTCATTCCCCTTACTGTGGCTTGTACCGCACTGTGTGCGAAGAATGCTTGCACATCTGATCATGCCTAAATTGGACGTAAAATATATGCATTCAATCATCCCGAAAGTTCAATAAACAACATCATCAGCAGCACGTCAACACCCATGTTCACACCATCATCGCCACCCGTGACCCTGATGTGAAACCTTTCACCTTTGCCTTGAACATTTCTCTTTTTTATTCAGCTTAATCGTATCAAATGCCAGCACTTCAAAATAACTGTTTCATGGAATAAGTATAATAAATTCTAAACATTTCACATCGTTGTTTTTGACCAAAAAAACAATATTTTGTGAAAGGGAGGGTTGAATAAAACCATAACCATGAAAAGGCTCGATTACCGGCATTTTCCATATTAGGAATTCCTTTCATGACGTAATTACTACCCCGGTCACGCATGCGTTCATTGATACAGCTTTACGACCTCCTCTCATGTGTCGATCTTCACACACAGAAGTAGGAGCAACAGAAATCGAATAATTCGGTGAGTTTGGGATTTTCTGGCCAGTTTAATTGAAAACTTACAGAACAGATTTTTATATACTATTGAGAAACTGTAAAAAGTGAAAGTTGGTCAATATTGGTTTTGTCTTATCCACTCGTAGACCAAAAGGCACGCCGGCAAGGCCCAGGGCCATGGCACTGGCACTGCATCATCAGTGCATGACTGGCAGGCTTCATCGGCAGGACCGGACGTGTAGCTCGAACATGTGAATCTTGCTGTCATGTGTACAAAATCTTGCTTGACAATCACCACGATCACGCGATTTAACATGTTTAACTGCATAATTTGGCATGTTCAAACTTCATGTTTCATAGCTAGGTTCAAGCCTAGTATCTGCATAAGCTAACTCCACAATCGCACGTTCACAAAATTACAGATGTTTACTGTTTTTCAGTTGCAAGCATTTCAATTTGAAAGAGACATTTACCTAAAAATGAGGGGTCATCTTGTATGTAGTGTGAACATGGGCGAAGTTACGGGGAAATCTATTACATCATATTGCCGTGTAAAATTGGTGTGACAATGTGTGCATGTACAATGTCCCTATTGTCATGTTGGGGGACCCCCCCAACTGACCCCTATCTTTACTTCTATGTGAACAGTTACAGTTTCACCCAAATGGCTTTTGGAGCTTTAGGCGCGTCAACTTCGAAAAACCTAGTTTTGACAATATGAAAGCTTATAAATCAGGCATTACTCTACTATTCCAACATAAGTCACATCACCTATTTTTAATTATCAAAAATCGTTTTCTAAATTTTTCTCCATTTGACCACACCGTAAAGCGCCATTTCAGTGTGTCAGGCACATTCAACTTATTGGATGAGTGGTTCCATCTTTTTGTGATGTGTGCCCTACCCGGGCTCGCCGTGCACATTAGACTTTATTACACTAACATGTTTCATTAATAACGGATCCATGTGACATTGACTTTATGCAAAACACATGCAATACCTTCCCAGGGGCGTATTCCAGGATTTGAAAACGGGTCAAAATTACCTGTTGGTCTTAAGTGAAGGCTGTAACTTGTCAAAAGGGCTGATTTTGGCAAAATTTGCAGAATTACCGGATGCGCGCGCCCCTCCCTGGATCCGCGCTGTTTCCCCTGTTACCCTACCTCAACTTTGTCGGCAAAAAGTTGAGTTTAGGACCCTACATGGTTTTACTGGTTAAATACTACTTAAATCACCCCCAAATCGATCCACTCCTTCAGACACCCTCTCTATCCAATGCTGCTTTTTAGTTTAAACACATTTTTGTTTTTTAAAATAGTCCTTAAATTGAAGAAAATTTGTCAAAAAAAATCATTTTCGAGGCTACCGATACGGCCGATAACACTCCCGGTGAGGCTTGCACCGCGAGGCGGTGTTTTGCGTATTCTATGCCAAAACACGCTGTTACCCAATCGGAATTGCCCCTTGGTTATCCCTCTACCTTTTGGACCAATCATGACGGGTTTCCCAAAGGCGGTGACTATATACACGGCTGCCGTTGGCCTAAAACCCGGAGATATATACACGGCAACTTAGTTTTTCTTTCAATCAACATGTGTTTGGCTTCCTGATTGGCTCCAGTGTTAACCCTTTATAGGCGGGCCTGCATGCCCATGCTTTATAAAATCACAGCTTAAAAATGCCCAAAATACGATTGAATATTCCATTTAGTGTATCTTCACCTACACAAATGAAATTTCCCGGGAAAATTTTACTTCAACGCGAACTGCTTATTGAAGAGTTTAGAAAACACTCTTAACTTCATAATCATACATCAATGTGATTTATTCCCTGGGGGGGGGGGGGTCTCAGGGGTTTGTGGGGTACACATGCTCGTTCCATGGGTTCTGAAGGTGACCCCTACCGGGACCAATTATTCAGTGAAAATATACCCCTAACGGGACCAGATTTGTTGGCAAGATTTTCATGAAATATACCCCTAACGGGACAAAGTTTGCAGTGAAATTATACCCTTGCTGGACCTGTTCGAAATATGTGAATAAAAATATACCAATTAAAAATATCTAATATACAGAAAAATGCCAGTGTGCTACTGCAAGAAAATTACACATTTGGGGTTATTTTGCTGGTAGTTTAAGTTAATTTTTCCTATTTGTATCAATTGACCCAGTCACAATCACAACTGCATTTGATACCCCAAGCGGACTAGAACTTGATTATTGTGGAATTGATACCCCAGCGGTAGTCCCGCATTTACCCACATTTAGTTTCCGGCTTTCAATAACAAGGACTCTCATAAATAAAGTCTTATTTTACATCTTTGGATAGTCAACTCTAGTTTTGAGTAGTTGCTACCGCAAAATAAAAATGTAAAATAACAGTTGACAGAAACTAACAATAATGAGTAAAATACAACAAAATAAAAACAAATAAAAAAAGACAAGAAATAAAACGAAGATAATCTAATTCAAAAGAATGATTTTAAAATTTTAAAATCAAACAAGCTAACTAAAAAAGAATACGAACCAAAAATAAAATTATTAAAAAGTACAAAAAGTAAAAAAAGACAACATAAATTCAAAGTAATAAAAGAACCACAATAAATTAAATTAAATAAAACACTAATTTAAAAATAAACAGAATACAAAATAAAAATGCAAATATATTTACAACAAATAACATCCCGACTAAAATATATATCAAAATTTAAATCAATAAACAAAAATCTATAATCAAATAAAATGACTATACCTAAACAATGGTATTCAAAAAATACTTAAATACTCCCCGAAATAAATAGAAAAAAATTAAATAAATAAAAACCTTAAAACGAATATTAAAAAAAATACAAACACAACGAAAAACAATTTTAGATATAGCTCCATATGAGTTAATAATTGGCATGATTACTAAATATATGTAGCCAATATAGGTGGTACTAGAATGTTACCATGCGTAAATAAATTTTTTAGAGCCACTCAAACTTTAAAGTCCGACCTCTATCCTTATTATTCTATCCTACGATGAAGCCATCACATCACGGCTGCCGGTTCCAATGTACTTCATACACGGCCCGCCGGGCAGCTTTTTGCCGTGTATGTAGCCTCGTCAGTGCAGGGCTCCACTACATACACGGCTGCTGGGCAGCTAACACCGGACGCTATAGACACGGCGGCCGTGTATAATTTAGTTTTGCCTTCAAAGTAGTTCGGCCATTTTAAAATGGCCGTCTTCACTTTCCGAACAAAGTTTGCCCTTTTTACTCGCAAATTCTCCCTTTTTCTACCATCCACTTTTTCAGTATTAACCCTGTTTTCTTCTGCTCCAGTAATGGAATTTTTATCGATTGTAGGTAAGTTTCACAATTTTGTTTCCATGTTTGGTGTCTTTTCGGCCGAAGTGGACCTATCGCCAGACTAGTCCGGCGAATACGTTGTGAATCTATTTACTGGACACCTTATGCGGGCCGCTATTTATATATAAATCTCTATCATATCACAATAGTATTATCGGTTTATTCCGTAAAACTTATGTAGGATTAAAATCAATCACCACCACATCCTCGCTAGTGTAGTGGATAGAGCATCGATTTATAAGGCGAGTATCACTCGTTTCGAATCCAACTATGGCCTTTTTCAAAAAATTGTTCTTTTCATATTATTTTAAGAGTAAAGAGAAATATTCCTAGTCCATTTTGTCCGGTAATAGATTTCACAACATTAATTCGCCAGACTAGTCCGGCGAATAGCGGTTGCCTTCAAGGCAGAAATGTGCCGATTTCCGGCTATTTTCAAAAGTTGTTTAACTGTTGTTCTACCCCATAATTCCCTCATTCTTGGAGGGGGTCAAGCCCTGCCCTCTTCCAAAAAAATTAACCTTGTTCGAAAGTGTTTCTCGGGAGCTATCTAATCTAGTCTGGTTGCTTAGAATGATGATTAGAAAGATTCATACCTATAATAGGTTTAGGGTCCTAAACTACACCATTACCACTTTTGTCGATCTCCATCCCTCTTAAATGACTATATACAGGGTGAGTCAAAAAAGTACAACAAATTCAGCTATTTTTCATGAAAACCTCTTGTCTTATTCGTATATTTTCTTTCTGTACTGCTTCCTTCGTTTTG
>JAMKCH010050913.1:0-10993 GCA_023653785.1 Ophioderma brevispina
TTTACCTTCAACGGCCTGGACTATTTTTGGGTAGTAGACTACTCTAGGAGATATACCACATGCAAGACACTACCTGAAGCACAGTAATTCGCAAGCTGAAAGGTCAATTTAGTCGACACTGCATCCCTGAACAGGTGTTTTCAGATAATGCCAAGCAGTACACAGCCAAGAATGTGAAAAGTTCAGCAAGAATTGGGGCTTCGTTCAAGTTATGCTGCAGCACAAAAGCAAGCAGTAGAAGCAGAGTAGGAAAGGACTTAAAACAGTTGAAGAATGAAGATGTAGTCAGAATGCATCCCTTCCAGAATTATCATAAAGAATGACAGAAAGCTGTACTCTACAGTAAAGTTGCCCCTCGATCCTACGAGGTGATCACTGAATCCGGTCTTAAACTCCGCAGAAAATGGAGACATCTGAAAAGGCCAACGAACAATATACCAGAAAATACCATGAACCACCGGATACTGAAACTGACTATGTTCCTGATACCAGCATTGTTGAGGGTAACAAGGAAATCACAAACCAGAGAGACAGAATTCAAACCAGAGAGACAGAACAACACCAGTATTTGAAAGACACATAGTTACTACCAGGGCTAGCAGAAGAGTCAAAGTACCCAGACATCTTGAAGACTTTGTTTAAATAAATCCGTTTGTTATTACCAATTTGTCAGGCATTATAAAGTGAACTTCCACTGTGTTGAAAATTCCACCAATGAGAACTCTGTCAGAGATAATTATGGACTCTGTTTTGAACTCCAACTGTGTTGAGAAGTCCACCAGTTGATAACTCTAACAGAGGTATGGACTTCTCTAGTGATAACCTGGCAACCTAGTAACATGGCGTTAATATAGTAAGAAGACTGTTAACAGACGTTGGTGTTTATATCTCTTTGTTTAGTAGTCATGATCCTCACCCAAACCATCCCTGACAAATATGAAACAGCACTCCTCGCATTCAAGGTTGAGACAGAGCAAACCACAATCCAATACCCGAATGATCATTGTCAGTCATAGTCTTTCAAAGTGTTGGGTGGATTCTAAAGATTTTAAAGGAAGGTCTTCCGACTTCAACTCCAATTATTGGTAAAGGACAAAGATAAATTGTTCATGCTGGAACCTCAGATGGGTTTGTACCTGAAGTCAATTTGATTACCAAGATGAGACGAACGGCAACATGGAATGCCTGGAAACAAGGTATTCTTCAAAACCATACATTGTGTTAGAAAAAAAAAAAAAACAACAAAAATAGCCGTCACAGTGTTCAATCAGAAAAATCGCCAACAAAGAGCACCAGGAAGTGTGATATCCAAGAATTAACAATTAAAAAGGGGCATCTTCAACAAATGCTAGGAATGATGATCTTTATATTCTCATAAAAATCGTAAATCCCAATCACTCAAATACAGAATCGTCACCTTCCATACCACCCAGATCTCAACTGTAGTTGACAGATAGGTGACATAGATGTTGGTATGTAGGAGAATCTAAAAATCCACCGGAATCAAAAAATTAACCAATTGGAGGGCCATTTGGATTCAAAAATTGATATAAGTCAATATCTCAGCCTATGAGTGACATACGGTGTTCAATACTCTGAATGGTAATTATAAGGGGCACCCACATGTAGTTTGATATAAGTGATAATTACTTCCTTTGCGGATAACTTTGGATTTCAATATGGCCGCAAATGTAGATTACAATATTTGTGACTGATCCTGAAATTGGTGGCAATACAACTGTTTGCAATGATGATGGTAGAAAGAGCATTACAGTTTTTACTATTGGCTTGGAATGAAAGGGCATCTTGGATTTTAATGGATAATAATGCCTAATAATTAGACTTATTCTGTGATCACAGAGCAGGATAATTAAGCCAGTTTTATTATGTATGTTGAGGGGTGATCTTCTATGTGCCACTATAAGGGTTACTTCCAGGGGACCTTTCTGCTCGCCCTCACGCTCCATTTTGGAATCCCGGAAGAGGGTTCCATACAATTTAAAATGAAATTTTATAAGTCATGAAACTATCTGGATGATTAAAATTATTTGAAAAAAGCTGATAATTGTTAACTGAACATATGAAAAAATTTTATCTTTATTCTTGAATGACCAAAAAGCATTCATTTGCATGACAAATGAATCTTTCAGTGTGGGTGGTTCTTTTCAATTGTTAAGGGAGAATGACAAGCATATAAGCATAGGCTTCACACCAAAACGCCATCTGTCTATATTTTACCCGTGTTGATGTGAAGAGCTAAAACTTGATTTTGGTGATCTCATAGAGCACTGTGTAAATTTAATTTTCGCAAGAACATCCCAACCCCAAATCATTTAGCCCTAGATTTCACAAGGTAATTGATGACAAAAATAAGGGAGTCAAAATGATTGTTCCCCATATGTCCTGATTTTTTCTTGTCACACTGTGCAATTGCCGGGAGCTCTTTAAAATTTGTAAAACATTCAAAAGTACATTTAAATAGCTTCCAAGAAATTTGAATTTAATTTGGTTAAGGCAATCACGATCTGCACTCATTTAATAACGGCCCTCAGATTTGGGGAAAGGCCCTCAGATTTGGCTTTGTCACCAGATTCTATTGATGTGGTAATTGAAGCGAAAATTTCAAGAGTGGGATACCTAATGGGTGCTTTACACACACTCTGGTGGATAAATGTAATAAATGCCCCATGAGTAAACACAGCCGTTATTAAAGGTGATGGTCCGATTTAGGATATGAAGTTTTCACGGATAATTGCCTCACTCCAAACCCCCATCTGTTAACGTTTCGCGCCGCTATTTCAATCCGTGTTTGATGCGAGAGCTAAAAGGTGATTTTGTAAGCCCCATAGAGTACTCTCTGTAAAATAATATTGGCGAGAAACCCAAACCGGGGCACGTTTTTCGCTCGAACTTCCAAAACCAAACATCCAAACCAAGGTAAATGAGAAAAATAGTAGCTTTCTTCTGATACCAACATGTAAACCACTTCCTTAAATCGATGGGCTTCTGGGGACGAGGCTTTAGCGATCGGGCCATGGTACCTGTAAGTTCGGATTATAGCAACAACAAGTGCATTATATTTGACTGTAGATTCTTCAAAGGGTTGGAATGAACTTTGTTTTTTAACATTAAGGTCCATGGCCCGATCGTTAAAGCCTCGTCCCCATGGACCCCCAGAATTTTTTACCGGAAGTTGTAAAATGTTGGTACCAGAAGAAAACACTATTTTCTCATTTACCCCTGTAAAATCTCAGGTGCTAAAGGATGTTTGTTTGGGGATTTTAATGAGCGACAATAGCCCCAATTTTGGGTCGACCAATTTAACTTAGTCCAGTACTCTATGGGGATTACAAAAACACGTTTTTAGCTCTCGCACCTAAAAACGGTTAAAATATCGGCGCGAAACTTTACAGTGGGGTTTTGGGGTGAAGGCCATTCTATCAGATGAAAAATTTATAGACTTAAATCGGGCCATCCCCTTTACCTAAGGCAAAACAAAAAGATTTGGGGGAAAAATACACACCAACAGCAGGTTTCAGTTTAAATAAGTGATACACCTTAGTTGGCTAAGGTCAAAGGTCAGACTTTTTTTTGGGAACAATTTTTCCTTTTTCAGGATAAATATTAATAATTTTGTGCTTCAACACTTGGTGAATAACTACAGCAAACAAGAAAGTTCTTTTTCTATCTCGTTTTTCTGGACCCTGGTTTGTAAATTACACGTTTAACCTGTTCCTCATCTCATATATAGTTTACTGTACTAATTTGTACACGCGCGGCATTACGGGAGCCCTCTAAAAATAAGCCATAACTTGAAAATAAATGCATGAATCTCGGGATTTTTTGACATGGTGATTAAGAAGTAATTATTCGTTAATATAAAGTATATAATAATATTCTACACATTACTAATATTTTAAATAATTTTTGATTCAATTCGGGGAAACAAATCATTTTGACCGCACTGTAGTATTTTCCTCAGATTGGGGTTAATAGCGATCGGACCATGCCCGTTAAATGCCCATCACGTTACCACCCTTTAAACATATGTAATTATGTTTAAATTATCTCGTAGTCGCCGTCATGCTACATTATACCAGTCAAATTCTTTGTCGCAAATTACCTTGCATCTTCATATTCTATGCTGACGTTTTCTCAGCATGTTGATTGGGTCTGAAAATTCCTAAAATATCCCTCGCTGGAGGTGGTTTCCCTAAATTTTCAGAATATAATGTTTTAAAATAATAAACAAACTAAATTGCATATGCAACATTCTGAGCAGTATTTAATGGATAAAAATATTGGATTCAGTTCTCAATCAGAGTTAAATGTCGTACTCAAAGTGCATTCTTGCAAATTTTTGAATAAGGGGAAAGATTAAGTATTATCAATAGAATCAATGTTCTTGGCCGCCGGTTGGGCGCAAGAGATGATGAGAAATTAATTTTTTTTTGCTTATCATTTTCTATCAAGAATTTTATTATTTCTATCCATTTTTATACTAGCCTTTTCCATAATTTTGCCAAGACCACGGAAAAAATAACAAGTTCTCAAGGGAGAACGTTAGCTTTTAGCTTTGGCTAAAGCTTTCACGCCTCAAAGTTATTGAAAACTATAGAGAAAGGTTATACGACTTGGAAATTACTGATCTCAAGAGGGTTCCACACCGACTCTTATCCAACACTTACACACGGTCAAATGGCGTGAATGCTTGGAGTCAAATTGTTTTGAAAAACAAAAAGTCAACATTTATTTTCATAATTAGTGTTTCTCATGAGGATTTTTGCCCACTTTGATTTAAAAGTAGCTCATATACGCGACGGTGGACCTATGATTCGTGATGTCGTGATGTCAGAAAAAATACGCATAAAGGGGTATGCGTTGCGGGAAAACAAATAACCATTCACAAACATTATTTCCTTGTAATTAACGCTAATGCTCTCTGGATGTGAAATATGTCGGTTAATTATCATGCTAAGTGTTGCAGCAAATTAACATTAGTGTTACTGATTGTATTGTAGATAATCCTGAAAGTGTTAAAAGTGATAGGTTTAACTCGCACTTTTTAAAGTTCATTAAACAACCCTTTTTAATGGTGAAAAAGAGAAAGCGGAACGCTGGAAAATGATTCACCGGTAGAAACTCCTAATATAACATGCACCGTTTGACATGGTTGTAGTTTTACAGAATATGTCATAATGTCCTTTGCTCTATTATTAGAGTGTTTTTATTTGTTTTTGTTTTAAAACTGGAAACGTACTGGGTAAATCTCACACGCACTTAATTTCAAAACATTTATTATAATTTTAGACTGTTTTAAAAAAGCCGTAGTTAACTGGAAGCTTGCGGATGCATCCAAGCTCATATGAAACTGTAAATTTGCAAAACAGTGTGAAGTCAAATTTAATAATAATTTTGCTAAGATTTTGTGATCTCTTCTACAACGTATAATTGTTTGCCTTGTCCAGCCGTTTAGTTTATGTTTTAAAAATATTTTTGTTTATAATGTTATTTCAGGTTCAAAAAACAAAAAGGTCTGTGAAATCACGATATTTTGCCGTTACATCATGCAAGTTGAAGTCATTTCTACAAGTAAAAGTTTTAAGTACATGTTAAGGACGTAATGAAATTCTTCGCAGCCAGGTGTTTTCATGTTAAGAGGTTTGTTTTATAAAAAAGTTTTAACTTTCTACCAAAAAATTGTCGTAGGGCACGTTTGCCAAAATTACGTTGACATATTAGTGAAGTGAAAAGATGGTATTTAATTTAGAGATGACCTCTCAAAAGTTTGGTCTATTTTTCAGATATCACATATTTTGATTTCTGAAAAAAATAGGCTATAATTAGCGTAGCTGTTTAATAAAGTAAACTTAAGACAGTTCTCTAAGTGCAAATGGGTGTGTGTTTCACATTTTAGAGCGAATATATAGTGTAATATTTCAAACCCTTTGAAGATATTGTGCTCAAATTTACTCTGAGAATTAAAAACCGTTACAAATTGTAAAATTCTTAGCATGTGTTAGCCTATGTTTTCTTGAGAAAAAAAGGACAGGTTACATTTGCCACATATAATCTACCAGGATACTGTTATAACAGAATGCAAGGTTTGAATTCACCGCAGTTTACGTGAACTGGTGATTTGTTCGAATCGTAAGGCAACGAATCTTTACGTGGACATTAGAAGTAAATGACTGTACTATTTCAGTAAATCCGAACTTGTAGTACTCGAGTACTAATACTCGTACTCGAGTACGAGTAAAGTACATTGCAACAACTGTACTCATACTCAGGCCTTGGTACTTGTACTCAGGAATAAGTACACGTAATCATCTCGTTACTCGTGATTTACATTTTGCGTACTCAGCTCATGTCCAATGTATTCCATACTCACACTCGTACTCGTGGTCAAGTACTCGTACTAATACTCCTGACAAGTGAATCATACTTAAAATATAAAATACTTCATATCTAAACTGAAATAGACAAACTGTATCAAAAAGGTTGGCCACAATTTAAGGTGTAAAATCCTTTAAGATGTAAACACTGATCATTCACGTAAACTTATTATCAAGTTATATGAATTTGATGTGTGATGTTTTTTATTTAATACAACATTATTGTCGGGTTACAGCACACAAACACATCGTATTTATTTGATTTATTTTAATAGAGGACCGTAACTACGTCAGTTTTATTTGATTTTAAAATTTGACTGAACGAGTAGTGCTTTGACGTCGTTTGTATGCAAAGGAAAGTCCCAACAAGGGCCGTTTTAAGGACGACCTGTCCTCACAAGTCATGGAAAGATGGACAATACAAATGTTTGGGTTAGGAAATCTAACATGGGACAATCCCGGAGAGAGAACATAGCTGTCCAGAGATCCAGAGGGAGCAGGGCATAGATGTGCCTTCTTAAGTTAGCGGTGCCTCGGTATTAATATGAAAGCACATATGAATAGCCATTGATGTACCTAAGTATGGCATCGTTTGATAAACAGTTTCTGTAGTTAATGAGGTTCTATAGGATGTCACGCTGAGATGATTAAACGAGAGCCAGGTCAAACTCAATTAAAACTATACTGATGTGTGTATTATATTCTTATTTCTTAAAAAAATATCCCCATATTACACTATATCAAATATAAACATGGACTGTAAGTTAGAGGAAAATTCGCCTTCATTATGCATATCAATTGAACTTAAGGCGGTTCAGGGCATACTTAGTCGTGGTGAAGTAATTATTACTCAGAACAAATTGCAACATAATTTATTTTACCACAATACATGTTCATGAGGCCTGAGGTATCTATAACACATATTAAAAATTGAACAACATCTTTGCTGGGGACTCTGTTAAATAATATAGGCAAGATTAACACAGGGTTAATATGAAATGAAATGTACCACCAACGTAAGATTTGTTTCTTCTCTTATCTAGATAGTTATCTATCTGAACATTAACGCCTATTAAGTTTAAGGTCATCTTGGTTTGTAAGGGGATTTTGAATGCCTACCATAGCCTTCAAAATGATTGGTCAAATTGTTTCTTATTGTTGAATGGGATGCGAATAGCAAATACAAAAAGACCAAAATGATATACGGGCAGAAGAAGTGTAAAAGCTTTTTAGGAGAGTCTCAATTATTTGGACGTGTAAAATCAATAATATATGAACTCTTGATGAATGCCAAAGCTAGTTGGTTCACATGGTATGATGCGCTGAAATAAGAGTTCTTTCAGATTCACTAGTGTACTTCCGGGTCTCTTCCTCGGGGTGGATAAATATTAAGTTAATGAATCAGATGGTGTTTGGATGGCCTTGATGATTACTAAAATTGCAAACAAAGTCTCTAAAATGGCCATACAGGCCAAATTTACATCTAGAAAGAATTTCGTTCCGTTGTGAAAGACACGGGCAAAAGATCAACTAATGATAGACGTTTATTGTAGTCTAAGTCTGAGAAATGTAGGATACTTATAATAGTATGCAATTTGGATCACTCCCAAAATTTGAAGGATATGCAAGTGAAGCCAAAGTGAACAATAGGGAGAGGTAAGCATGTCACGTCACAAAATTGATCCCTGAGGAACCCCGGAAATCTGGAATCTTAGCGGGTTGGTCTTGTGTCTGGTCGCGGGGCTATTACCAGTTAACCACCTACATTTACCTGTAAATTAATTCGAGTTTTAAAAAAGTCATGGTTTGTAAAACCTCAATGCGCCTTCTCTGTACCCGCTGCCGTGTCCCGGCTATGTGAGTTCCGCTGCCGTGACCCTGCCACGTTAAGCAGTTACTGTAATCTGTTTTGGGGAGATTCGTTAAGTAGTTGCTTTAATCTGTTTTGAGGGAGATTGAGCCCGCTGTCGTACGTTACCCTTGTGCGGTAGTCTCCACCACTTTATTCATTTGCTGAAAACAAAAATCAGTCATCTGCCGTCTCCCGCAAATCCTACCTTGGATGGGCCGTTGAAGGGCCCATTCCTCATGCATTAGAGAGTGTACCCCTTGCCCGGTTTCTGATCTCAGCCCAAGACTGGTCGGTTGTGGTTAAATTATAATGCGGTTCAAATGAAGGCACCATTTGGATCGAAAGTTGCCCGCGACCAAAACATATCATTCTATGTGAGATACTAAACTGTTTCCCGTGGTCGGACCACAGCAGCGAAACTCTCACTTTGCAGGGCTACGGCAGCAAAGTACGCAAAGACCGGAAAATGACTGGGTTCCTTGGTCTTCAGCAGGAAATCTCCTTACATCTAACAGGTACATTCGGGTGAAAATTTGACAAAGTCCAGAGCGGACCGCTTGTACTGACGTACTGTACTCACGTACATACTCTCACAGGCACACCCTCGGACCCCTTCCTCGGCCTTTAGCGGGAAATGGCCCGTAGACCTAAGAGGCGAACTTTCACGTGGCAGGGCCACGGCAGCAGTTCTCATGTGGCAGGGCCACGGCAGCGGAATGCCAGTTCAAAAAATTGACTAAGTCAATATGGGGAAGTTGAAAAATTGGTAGAGGGCGCTCTATTAAAAAATGCTCTAGGGACGTTAGGGGTATACACAGGTAATAGCACTAGCTCTGACTCAGTTTCAGTTTCAGTTTATTTACCAGTGTACAATGCAAAATTATATGAGAGATACAAATAAAATTGATTGATTGATTGATTGATTGATTGGAATTGTTTATTTTTTCCTGGAGTTTTGTTTCTGAACACGCAGTTGCCAAATAAAATAGGTCCCATACCGCCTGATATCGTTTGTTCTAGAATGTCTCCCTGAATCTAGAACATGCGGTTGCTCTATAGGTCTCATACCACCTTCTTCCTATCTTGTCCAAACAAAGTGGTTGTCAAATATGATCCAGCCAGAGATGGGTACAACGTCTGGCTGCTTCACTGAATTCCGAGAGGTCCTTGTTTGTGCATTGTTGCTCCAACAGTGGGCAGACCAAGAGATGTTCCATTTTCTGTGGTGCTGTTCCACAACCACAGGCAGTGTCCTGATCTGCTTCCAGGTAGCTCCTGAGCTCCACTTCTGCAAGGAAACCTTAGATCGGCCAGTTCATACCACCTAATAGCGTCCATACCACCTAAGAGCGTTCGTTAAAATGGACGGAATAATACACAAACCCGATTACTCGTAGAGCTGCTTCCCAGCTAAATATGAATGGATGACACAAGGGCATAACAATCTTCGCACACTTCTAGAGAAGCCTGCAATACGAAATTATAAATTTCACAATTTTTGTACCAAAGAAATAATTCTCAACTTACATTTTATTCAAAGCTTTACATCAGTGCAAGAAATCAGGGCCTTCATTTTTTAGGGACACCTGATATATAAAATCTCTTGTTGCACCTAATTCCCCCCCCTTCGCCGCCAGAAGAAAAATTACGGATTTTTAGCAAAAATCGGAAATTTGGAGCCCAAAAATACACAATTTTCGCAAAAATCAATTATTTTGGACCAAATTGTGTATGTTTTCCCCAAAATATTTCCCCACCAAAACAATCACTTTTGGCCCCCGTTTTCCCCCGAAAAAGAAGTCTTGCTTCTGGCAAATGTCTCCCACCACGAGATTGGTGATTGCATGATCTACCTATGTTTTAGGTTGTATGTTTGCGTGACGTGAATTTACGTCATTACAAGTGGCGTCATTCCTATTTTTACGACCTTCACCTACGCCATTAAGTAATCTAACCATTAGAGTTATCTTTTTTAAGCAAGTTTCGCTATATTTGGTAAGTTCTGACTTTTTAAAAGGTCAATCGCACCGTTTATCTTAGCCACATTGAGAAAACGCAACTAAGTTTTGGCAACATAATGTTTATGGACGATGCTTGTGGACTGATGTGTGTGCCTAGCCATGGGCCATTCTCTGATGCTGCTAAAAATCAAATAACCAAAGTCATGAAATTATTACCCAGACACCGTTAATACAAACTGCTCAGAAATTTCCGATTTTAGTGCTATCATCTAAACTCAAATTTAGTTTGTCTGTAGTACGATTTCAATATCCTCTACGCGGAGATTCAACAGGACTTTCTACACCAGCCCTAAACTTCACCGAAAGAATACTTTTTAAAAGGTACGTTCTTTCTATCAATCTTTATGCGAACGTACCTTCTGCTTTATAGGTAATTGTTAATTCTGAAATTTAGGGCGTGATGTAGCCTCAAAGTAGAACGGAGGGCAATCGCCCTCCTGCCATCAAACCAGCATTCATCAATTCAAGTAGAAAACCCCTAAATCTAATGAACTAAAACATGCACACAACAGAACCACAAACGTCAAGCCGGAAAGTTTGCAATATATATGAACTTCATGTCAATGCCTCAAGCTTATTTCTATTTTAAGGTTGGTGCAGGTATTAACTGAATAAGGACCACCGTTTGAAAGAAAAACGAAGAAAACGTGCATCGTGTCTAAAAATAAAATGTTGCCTAACACACAGCAAACAACAGCTCCTTCTCTGACGCAAAGTAAACACCC
>JAMKCH010050914.1:0-10738 GCA_023653785.1 Ophioderma brevispina
TCACAAGATTGTAGATTAACGTCATTTTGTGAGGTAGTCTTTTTAAAGTTCTGTCCCAGGAGTGCGATAAGTTAACCTTACAAATCCATGCATACAAACCCAGCTGACGGGTAATGGTATCACCTGCTACATGGTTGCCTTCCGAGCAATTTATTTTATTTCTCTGGTTGTGGCGGGAGGAGTAGATGCCTATTGGACAAAAAAACAGAATTTTTTGGGAAAAACTGAAGGGATTCAGGTGGGATAAGGCTAAATTATATCCCTTTTCACCCTTTTGGCCCTGCAAGCGGACACTTACCTGTGATGGGGATATTGTTGCCATCTGAATGGGAACTGCTCATTCCAAATGACTGGGTGGCTCTATACCCCTAACAGGACCAGGTTTGGACTGAAAATATAAGGTGATTTTCAATATAAATCCCTGGTTTACAGGTCAACTGCCCAAATTCCTTGAAATCTGATGAAATCTTTTTGTTGCCCCAAACATGTTTTCTCTAGGTATGTCGTGTGTATTGTCTAATCTGGGTGTGTTTAAGTTTTTGTTGTTAAGCAATATTAGGATATAGTCCCCTGCACCCCCACCTTGACTTCACCCCTGGACCCACCAGGGGCCATAAAGGTGGGCACTGGAACCTTACCGTTTTCTGGGCGGTTCAGATGCGACACTGCCCCCCCATGCCAGTGGCGTAGTGTCCCCGGAGGGGGGGGGGTGCTCCCCCAATTTGTTTCTTTCCCCTAGGTTTCCCCTGGCCGAAAAGAAAAAGGGATTTTTGGCAAAAGTCTGCGATTGGGGCAAAACATCACAAATTTGGGGGAAAATCAGTAATTTTGGGCCAAAATTAGTTAAAAATATCCAAATATTTTGATACTTTTCCCCCTCCCCTGAATTTCACTTTTGCACCCCCAAATTTCACAAAACTTAAAAAAAATTCCCCACCCCCCCCGAAAGAGGTCAGGGCGGCGGCCACTGCCCAATCAAAAAATCTTAACGACGCCATGCTTCGTAACGCAGATCAGTTCGAAATCACTTGACTGGCCAGATTTGGAAGAAGATAGAATAAAAAAAAAATGTTTGACCGACCCAGGGCCAGGCCCGTAACCAGACCTGAGCTCCGGGGGGGGGGGGGGGGGTGTCAGACTCAAGAGTTTCACCATTTTTCCTGGATTCGCTTCGCCCAACTTTATCTCGTCCCAATTTGTTTTAGCTTCTCCATCCCCATTTGTTGTCCGGGGGGCAGTCTTCATCCCTGCCCAACCACCCCGGCCCCCCGAGGGTGACACCACTGGACCGACCGCACCCCTGTCAGCCCATAAAATAGATTTTTGTTTTGTGCGGTTTGCCTAACAGGACCCGTTTTGTAGTGGCATGGGGGTGGTCCAAATTTGAGTCTGCAGTGGTCAGAACTTTTATATCAAAGTGGTCAGTTAGGATCTGACCTGCCATCAATCGGTACCAGTTGCCAGTAGCCTCTTCAAGTTCCACTCCCGGCTGTTCCCCAACTCATGTCTGATTTTACAAAGAATTTGCCCTGACTTGTTTTCTTTTTTTTCCTGTTATTCCCCCAGCTTGCAGCTATGCTGGAGCAAGAGGACAAAGCAATAGCAGCCCATTGCTGTACACGCTACCCCATTTCATGCAATCGCTGACTGATTGAGCGCCTCCCCTCTTGCCCTCCTCATGGGCGGCCAACGTTGCCTGGCTCTCCCCACCCTCCTGGGCTTCAGCAACCTCTGATGTCCCTGCACCGGTGGACTTGACCCCCCTGCTTTTTCCGCAGCCCGTCTCCAAGGTCGCGGCTTTCCCCCCCCGTGTGCTTTCCCTTGCCCCGTATGCCCGTATGCCCTGTACCTCTGTTTTTTTCGGGCCCGCGTCCCGCCCCCCCTCCCCCCTTCTGGCGCCCCTGGTCCCTTGCCCCCCTGCTTTTCCCTTCTTGCCGCTGGCTGCCCTCCCGTCTGTCTCTTCTGGCAACCTGGGGGGGGGGGGGGGGGGGGGGGCTCTGCGCCCTGTGCGCCCCCCTGCCCCGCCCCTTCACACCCCACCTGTGGGCCCCTCCCCTGTGGCGCTCCTAGCCCGTTCGTCTACCTCCCCAAACTTTTGTTTTTCTCCGTTCTACGCGCTTTTTGTACCGTGTCCCTGATGCTGTACTTCGTCTCCTCCTTGCCTGATCCCTTTTATCATTTCACCGTTCCTATCCTCCTTGTTGAACATCACTTAGATGTCAAAATGGCACAAACCATATGGACTTAGTGTACAAAATTTGTGATATACGCATTAAAAATTGGCTCCAGAAGGTAACGTTTATGGAAAACTCCATTTACATGTTTCCTTGAATCCCTTTGCATCATTATATTGTGCTCCTCATAATTTTTTGGAAACCAAGAGCATCTTTTATCCTGTTACCCGCTTCTCAACAAGGTTGTTGTATCATAATGCTTTAAAAATATGTTGCAATTAAAGGTGTGTGTTCTTATTGTCTTTTGGACCCCCTGATTTACCCGGAAGTATCGAATTTCCGATGAAAGGCTGTATTTTTCTCATTGTCATCCTGAAATTTTAGCCCTCAAATCCATTTCATTCCCAAGATATAAACAAAAAACCGCCATTGTAGTGTTATTAACAATCAATATTATAGCTAGCACAGTATAATTACATTGTATGAATAGGGCTTTGCAATATGCATTATTGCTTCTACCATCAAAAACCGCAAGTTTGTTTTCTACGGTACTTGATGTGGTGTATGTACAAATGCCAGGCTCTCATATCAAGTAGAGAATGTGATAGACATAAATTGGAACAAGCACCTGTAACCCTAACACAGCCAATTACCACAGGATACCACACATATGGCAATTTTGTGGTAAACTGTGGTAATTGGATGTTCAACACATCAGCCATCAATCACTATCACTGTGGTATTCTGTGGTAATGAGTTTAATGTGCACCATCAGTTGTTAGTTACCTTGGGGTTATGGTAGGTACCATCCAGGCCTGTGGTAATGTGTGGTTTGTAGTGCTTGCAAAAAATAGTGAATAGTTAGGGTTTGAATTAAAAAGGTGCAGCAAGAGATTTGAGGCACCCAAATATTGTGTCATAATAGTATTTCATATGACTAGATACTCCATAGATTTCTTGCCTGGTATTTGGCACAGTAACATCTTAAAAAGAGAGAAAAACAGAAAAAACACTAAATTTTATTATATTTCATATAAAAACATAGGCTGAATTTCGATTTGGGTATATACGAATATTAGACATTTCAACAGTTTTGGACCAAAGGAACATTTCTCAGCTCCATCCTGTCAGATGGGGATTATTTTATGGAAAACTACATGTACATCAGGGGCAAAAAATCAGTGCTTTCAATTATTTTGAGACACCTGATATGTGAAATCTCCTTGTTGCACCTTTAATGCCTATAGCCATCAGTTTCCTTCACACTGTACAGGCCCACAAAAACTTTCAATTCATTTGTTACCAAGAAGTGTGTGTATCTAAATATAAAAAATCACTACAGGGCCGTACGCAGGAATTTTTTTATGGGGGGTGCGGGTATTTTCGAAAAAGTGGAACTTTTTAAAAATGACCTAAGACCCAAAATGAGTCCCTTTTTGACGTTTTGACATCTCATCACAAAAAGTCATATTTTCTCAAATTTTGGACCTTTATCAAAAAAAATTGGCAAAAAGGTGGACCTTTTTCCGTTGTGGATTTGGGGTTGTATACGGGCCTTGTCACAAAAACAAAACGCATAAAATTTTTTAAGCCAAAAAATTATGGTGTTTTCATTGCGTTTAAAGCTAATTTCATAGAAAATGTAGTGGCGTAAATAGCTAGCCCAAAAGAGTTGGCATGGGCAATACAAAAAGAAATCTTTAAAGCATAATAGCAGATTTTTGAGAGCGCCAATATTTGGCGGATTTTGCACAGTTGCATTGGTATAATGGCTAGTAATCTATAACTGTGAATGGTTAAGTAAAGCTTGAAATGTCCATGTCACAACAGAATGATTTTGGGATTTAGAGTTAATTTATATCGGAGGGATCAGATAATAATAATGAATAATTTCGCCACCAAATACAGATTGTCCCAATAAAAACTATACAAATCAAAAAATTTTTTGGACCAAAAAACTTAAGTCATTCAACTGGAATTCTTTTTTTGGAAATGTTCAGTTGGTCCCCATTTCATCCACAAGATACATTTGGTGCTTTCACGGTTTGAAAAATAATAATTGCTTAGTTCAATGATCCCACGATGATGCTACATGTACATGTTTAGTTCTTGACCGTGGATGGGAATACAGGCGAGGATTAGCTTAGACTCTATAACAAATAAAGTCAACATACTTGCAGAAATTTTGTAATTTTAGTTTGATTATATATTTTTGATGGGGGCAGTCTGTACTCTGTAGATTGCCATGTATGTGTCGCGGCTCATCCTTTAGTTGTTCATTGCTTAGGCAAGTCAAGTTAGAGATTCATTTTCGGGAGGTGGCATTATTTTGTAATGGACGGACAGAAAGAATTGGCATTTCCAGCTCCGCCAGTTAAATAAAAATCGCGATCTCGTATTCTAATACTAGATCTCTTTATGACAAAGTATACGAACGTTTGAGTATTATCGTTCCGCGGATTAGTTAACTACTACGAGACATTACCAACAAATGCAAAAATCTCACATTTTAAAAGGGGGATCTCTTAAAAAATTGTGCTATATTGCAATAATAATGCATACTGGGTTGAGGATACTACAAAAAAATGGACCAAAAGTGGCTTTTAAAACTTTTGCTTGAGAAGTGCATTTTTTTTCAATCAAAATAAAAATAAGGTTTATTTTCCAATATTAGATCTATAATCACCACTCTACACATAATAAAATACATGTAAGAAAAGGTAAAGACAATATCAGTGATCATCCGAAGAGTCAAATATTTGAAATTTACAGGGATATAGCTTAAAAGTGAAGGTTAAGTCTGTAGAATTCTCTAAAAGTTCCTTTTCCAACAGAAAAATTACCGTAGGCAGAAAAGGAAGAAACGGCAGTGTTCCAATTAAGATATGACCTACATTCAGTTACATGTTGAAGTGTCGGTACGGCCAGAGTAGTAGGACTCATATACAGGGTACGTACTTGTTTACAGACATGTAAAAATCTTTTCGATTTCTGATTAGTAATCACTGATCGGCTTTAGACGAATGAAGGAATGCGGAATCTGTAAAGTTTGTAATTTGTTTTAGCTAGATGCCAGGTAGATGCAGGAAACTTGGTTCAAAAAGAACCACTAAAGTCTCACTAGGGATCAGAGGTTGACCTGTCTCTTTTGACCCCATGTGACCTCTGACCCTACTTCTATATAAGCACTTATGAAAAATGTTTGTAAAACATCTTAGAGGTGAATAAGTGTGGCAGGACCACCAGCAGAACTAGGGCAAGACCTTTGTGCGTATGCATGACCTTGTGACTTTTGACCCGGTCCTAATTGTAAAGTTTAGAAATTTGTTTGTTCAGCCATATGCTCAATGAGCAAACTACGTGATCAGAAGGACCACAAGCCGAAGATACCTTGGGTGTTCAGAGGTTGTGATCTCTGTGACATCGTCTGCCACTTTTGGACCCCTCTGTATGAAAAATCTTATTATAAACACCACTTTCGGACCACCAAACGCTCAACGTCCACAGGCCAAGACTCTGTAATATATTCAGGCACAGGTTGATCAAGCAGAACCTATGATAACCTTGATCTCAAATCATTTTGTACAGATGTAATGTGTACATGTCATAATAAATTTCAAAAACTGTAATTAACTACAAAGTTGTAGCTTCCTCTTTGAAAGACATAATTGAGCTGAGCGAGTTCACATAGGGTAGGTTGAAAATCTGAGTAGGCCTCCAAGAGAGCAAGTCATCCCCATAATAAACACAAGTCTGTCAATTTGTGAAATTCAGTAAAATTAATTTCCTGGGTGGGGAGTGGGTTTGTGCATGCTAACCATGGTGTGTTTGGTATTGTCCTTCAGCTTTGTTGGTAAGCCAGGTCCAAAGTGGAGGGTTGTCACTTTTGTCTTTCCCTTCCATTCTTGCCTCTGTGCTGGAAGACGCACAATGCCCTAGGACATTGTCACAGCATTTGCAGTCTAAAACATGATGACACACCAAGGCATTGTATGTACTTCACCATCCCAACGCATTGTCAGGTGATTTTATTACTGGCGAAATGGTCATAGAGTAAGTCAAAAGTTTTTAAGGAAGAGTAGTATCCTAATATCGGATTTGCAACAGCAGCATATGGAAAAATAATTCAATACACATCCAACCCATCCAATTTTAGAAGCAAGAAACATCTGAGGAATGTTTCTAGGGGGTGTTAATAAAAGTCAAGGTGCAGAAGGGAATTGTGTCCTCGAAAATATCATTGTGGTCGCATTTCACAAATTGTTCGTCAAATATGGTGGATTTTTTAAACTTTCACACAAATTTTATGTTCGAGTAAAAAATAGTAAAGGAAATCAGGATTGTATGTAAAAAAATTAGGTGTATTTTTGTAGCTCGGAGCAAGCAGCCCATAGAAACGAAAATATAAATTTCTGAACTAGTGAAATGAAAAAGTAAGTAAACAGAATGAAAATTGATACCTCAGATGCAATTCTGCAAAGAAACACCCTGCATTGCTACAGTGTGGTAATCTACCCGGTATAGAAAAATACCTTTTGGACAGAATTGTTTTGGTGACATGATCAACAGTCTAAGTTTGTGTTTATGAATGTTTGAGGGAACTGGTTATTTTGCATGGTCATGTTTTTAACACAACTTGAAATAAATATTATATATTAAAATACACAAGGTGGTTTCCATTATAAAGCATGGAATGTATTCATGACATTCTTTGTGCAATTTGGATTCATCTTCAGCAACATATCAGTCACAATACAAGGTTTCATTTTGTACTGTAGGAACATGTTAAAAGTGTGAAATGTGCACAATTGCATGTATGAAAATTATGCTTTATACTTATATATCAACAGTGTATTTCAGAAAAAAAATCCTAGGTGGCATGTATTGATGCACGGCCCTATACAGGATGATTGCCTTCCGTTGTTAGCACCCTATATGATTTTATCAAGGAATGCTGCATGGTTTTTTTTAGAATGAGTACTTACTATTTGATTTCTGGCTACAACATTTTTAGTGAAAAAATTTTTTAGCACAAATTCCAGAGCAAGTTTTACTCCTACAGGGTTAAAAGTTATTCTGATCACCCTGTCCTGTAGAATCAAAGTAACCAATGAAATATGGGGTTAATTGAGTATATGTCTGTCTGAAAGTTACTACTTCATTACCAATGACCAGGAATAATTTACTCAGAAAAATTGTATAAACATTTTTTATTTGGGTACTTTTACACTTCAGAAAGAAGCATGATTTTGTTGACCCACACTGTTATATTTAAACACATGGTATTGGAATAAACTCTTTCTTCCTTGCTTGTTGAAGGCTAAAGGCCAAAGGGTTTCTGCATCCATATTATTGTTGATTTAGATATCTTTCAGAAAAGGAAAACACACAGTTTGCATACAGAAAAATAATTGGTGTTTCACCCGGATATTCTGACCACCTGTATAATAAAGTTATATTAATGCTTGGACATCATTGTAATGTAAGCGTTCCACAAAGTGGCCTTATAATGGTATAGAATGTATGATTATGCAAAAAATTACTCTGTGGAATAAAAAAAGTTAATTTTGTTATTCTACCATGTTAGCGACCAAGTTATTGAAAAATGGTCCCTTGTATTCCCTTTAAAATGGCATGATTCTTAATACAGGTTTAGAATGTTACATAGTACATGTATTGACAACAATTTTTAGTACGAGCGCAATTGATGTTGGAAGCCTTTGATTTGTTGATTTAATGAATAGTTTGATTGATACGAACTATTTAAGTATTTTTTGCAGCTATATGAATTAAAATTTTGAATACCCCGGTTAAGGTTGCGGGTTCCGAGTTTATGTCCATTTGTTCTCGAATTGATATGAGATATGGCACTGCACTACCACCCCATCAAGTTCAGGGGGGAAAAAGCTTGCGTTTTTTTTTTGATGTAGATTGCATTAAGTATGTTTCAAAGCCTATTCAAAACTGTGCTAATAATATTGATGGTGAACCAACTAAAACAGTGTTTGTGTATCTCTTGGGAATGAAAGGGACTTGAGGGCTAAAATTTCAAGACGACAACAAGAAAATACGCCCTTTCATACGATATCAAAATCGATACTATTTCCGGGTAAATCAGTGTGTCCCAAAGACGACCGGAACCACACCTTTAAATCAACACATAATCCAACAGTACAACTTATTAAAATTTTAATTTTCAAAGCCTCTTTTCTCAAAATGACACATTTTGCGAAAGCTCATGAGTGCAACGACGTATGGAGTTTTTAGTACACTTATTATCACAATTCCTGAACCAATCATTTTTGACTTTTCTAAATAAACTCTTGTTTGGAACTAAAAAAAAAAACTTGAATATTGTTACTAGACGGTTTCTTGCATTTGTACATGGAAGTCATTTTGACCTTGGGATTCATTGACTACCAAAACTAGTCCATCTCAGCTGAATATTGAAAAGAATTCCACATTATTAAACTGACATGTATTAGGGAGCCAGTGTAAAATCTTATGAAGGGTGAAACAATTCGGGGGGGTGGGGGGGGGGGGCACTCTTACTGCATATACCATCAATACCAATTTGGGTCTTTGTTTGGTCGAAATCAAATTGTAACAAAATCTATTGCTTAAAACTTGCTTTTGATGAATCAGAAACTCTTGGGGCGTGGGTTGGTCAGTCCTGCCACCTCCATGGTGCTACCACTGGGGTAAGTGCATACTGGTTTGGTGAAAAAACTAGTGGGGTTGATGTGATTGTGTATTCATGAAAATCTCTGACAATTGGGCCCCAGCATATAGGAACATCCAGGGGGCTGTACATTTGTCTCAAGGGGGAGGGGTGGGGGGGGCAAATGATTTACATGGGGGAAAATTAAGATACAGGGTGTCCCAGAATGATTAGTACCATAGATACCCAAAATGGTTTATTTTTTTTCAAGCAAATCAATAAATAGGTAAGCTGGGTAATATCAACTCATTAGACTGTAACTTCATAGGAATTGAAGTCGTGAAATGGACTAATTACAAAGTGAAAAACACTCAATTGTGTAAGAGGTGCTGATTTATCCTTTGGGCTAAGTGAAAAAAGAATGGTATGTGTAATTTATACCATCGTCCTGGCAAGGTTTTTACACATGCTTTAGTCCATTCGGGAATCGTTATTAAAAGAAATCAAAAAAGTGTGATTGTGGTCCCAATAGAGAGCTGTTGATCCTCCTTTTTCCTTCGATACAAAATTAGATTATAATATGCCCAGTACGACGTCCAAAAAAATGATGTCAAAACCTCGCTAGACAGTTAAAGCTCGTGGTTGCCACACAAGCAGTAGGCCTATTCTCTTTGGTATTTTCTGCAGAAGTAGAGTAAAGCACTAAAACCCTCTGTATGTATATTAAAGCTTTTTGACATGCTTTAGAGCCAAAACCAGCTTAAAATCTGATAGTCCTAAAATTGGCAAATTTAATTTTCAGATATTGTGAACTTGTTTGTTTTCTGAAATTGACAATGATTGATGCCTAATGGTCTTTATTGCGTCACTGTGATGTCATAAGGGATATGGTACTATCTTGATATCAAGGGAAAGCGAAGCAGAGCTATTCTAGTGGTACCAAAATCAAAAGTATCAAGTGCTTATCAGAGATTTCCAAAAGAGGGATGGATAATGTGATGCAAAAAAGGGGCTTTGGTTACGTAGCGGGATAAAAACACACATGCATTTTTTTTCACTTTGCCCAAAGGATGAATCAGGCACCTCTAACACAATGGAGTGTATTTTCACTGTCAGTCCGATTTTTCACGATTCAAATTCTTATGAAAGGTGACAGTCTAATGAAGTTGGACATTAAACAAGCTTACCTAATGTTATGATTTATAATGGAAAAAAAATAAAAACATTTGGGGATCGAGGAGTACTAATCATTCTGGACACCCTGTATAACATATTTCAAAGGCGCCTCTGGCCCTCTTTTAAAAAATTATTAAAGATTTTATCTTAAAGTGAATCAAGAAGAATAATTCACCTTAAGTCAAGGTGCTTGTTCTGATTGCATTTGGGACCCCAATTTACAAAAGTAGTACTAGTACTAGTATAAATTTGATCTCGATTTGAAAGGTCTATTTGTCATCCAGAAGAAGTGCTACATAATATGATTTGCCAAGTAGTAATCAGGTCAAAAAAATCACAGGGATTATATACCACTGGAGTTTCAGACCTTGAGTGTGTCTGTATTGCGGCCCGTCTTCGTTTTATTGTTGGCACCCCAGTTGTTGGGCTAACAAAATTCTTAATATGTGGTAATTCTACTTGCTTTCGCATTTTCGTGTTGAAAAAAACCCATGCGCACTTGGCCGGACTCGAACTCAACATCAGCATTGTATATGCAGGCGCTTTTACATTGAGCTAAGAAGCAGGGTTTGCAAAGGGGTGGCAGATAGATATTCTTCACAGGCATTAGGCTGAAAGGCACAATACCTTCTAGCAGATAGATAGCATCATAAGGGTGCATTACATTTTGATTTTATTTGTTTTTATTTTGATTAATTTTACTACTTCTCCAGTTAGGACAAGGATA